>JAYMFT010120296.1:0-13273 GCA_038088735.1 Panulirus argus | reverse complement strand
AGTGTGATTTGGAGCATTGCCTTACTGAATGATTTGTACTGTGGTCGAGATCTCGGATACTTGTCTGTAGCTTGTATCATTCTTGTCAGTCAGCCATACTTTCTGGATGGCTTCTTATAGGCATGATTCGACAATTTTAGTCTTTATTCGCTCGTTCTGTTCTACGGTGTTTTCAATGTAGGCGTAATTTTCACTTGTAACGAATAATTGAGCCTTACATTTTATCTTCTAACTTCAGCATACATAATTTGGAGGTGAGGAACGTCCGACACAGCACCTATCCCTGGCCATCACACCCTAAGCAACGGATGATAATGTTCAGAGGTTTCGATCATTCACTCTACCATTTTCCCATTTTCCCATTTTGAGGTTTGACCGTCACCGGTAACTCACCGACCCTTATAATCTTTTGAGGTTTTTCCATCGCTGGTTCCTTACACACTTTCGTAAAATATTAGGATTAGTTCCTCACTGGCTGCTCATACACCCTCAAATTGTTTTGAATTTTGTCCCTCACAAATTCCTCACACTACCTCGTAATGTGTTGAGATTTGTCCCTCACTGGATCCTCTCATGCCCTTATAATGTGTCGAAGTTTTTCTCTCATTGGTTTTTCATACACTTTCATATTGTATTGAGGTTTATCCCTCAATGGTTTCTCACACACCCTCATAATGTATTAAGGTATGTCCTTCATTTTTTCCTCACATCCTCCCATAATGCTTTGAGGTTGACCGTCACCGGTAACTCACCCACCCTTATAATTTTTTGAGGTTTTCCATCACTGGTCCCACACACACTTTCGTAATGTATTAGGGTTAGTTCCTCACTGGCTCTTCATATACTGTCAAATTGTTTTGAAGTTTGTCTCTTACTAATTCCTCGACAACCTCGTAATTTGTTGAGATTTGTCTCTCATTGGATCCTCCCATGCCCTCATAATGTGTTGATTTTTTTCTCTCATTGCTTTCTAACACACTCATATTCTATTGAGGTTTGTCTCTCACTGGACTCTCATAAACTCTCCTAATGTGTTCAAGTTTGTCCATCAATGGTTTTACACAACCTCCCATAATGTTCTTTGGTTTGACCGTCACCGGTAACTCTCACACCCATATAATCCTTTGAGGTTGTTCCATAACTGGTTCTTTACACACTTTCATAATGTATTAGTGTAAGTTCCTCACTGGCTGCTCATACACCCTCAAATTGTTTGAAGTTTCTTTCTCACAAATTCCTCACAAAACATCGTAATGTGTTGAGATTTATCCCTCACTGGATCCACCCATGCCCTCATAATGAAGTTTTACTCTCACTGTTTTCTCACACACACTCATTTTGTATTCAGGTTTGTCTCGCTCATTTCTCACACACACACACAATGGGTTGAGGTTTGTCCCTCACTATTTTCTCACACCCTCCTATTATGTTTTGAAGTTTTACCGTCGCCGGTAATTCACACACGCTTATTCTTTTATGAGGTTTTCCAGCACTAGTTCCTCACACACTTTCGTAATGTATTAGGGTTAGTTCCTCACTGTATGCTCATACACCCTCATCTTGTTTTGAAATATGTCCTTCAATAATTCCTCACACAACCTCGTAATGTGATAAGATTTGTCCCTCAGTGGATCCTACAACGCCATAATGTGTTATCTTTTCTCTCGCTGGTTTCTCACACACTCTCATACTGCATTGAGGTTTGCCTCTTACTGGTTTCTCACACTCATTGTATTGAGGTTTACCCGTTACTGGGTTCTCACACACCCTCATAACATGCGTTGTTTTGTTTTCATGTAACGTTGATGATGCCTCTGAATGCGAAAACAGCCTTAGCCACGCCCACTTGTTTTCCTGTTGTGTAGATCCATTGGGGGTATTTAAATACATCCATAATTCAGTTATGAAACAAGAAAAATACGTAATTTCTTTTTTTAAATAATTAGAGCAGTATAACGAGAAAACCAGCATTAAGTTATAGTTTATTTGTTCATATAGACTCTGCCAATCTACCGGACTGGTGGTCAAACCACCGCTGCGTGTGACCTTGCTACTTGATCTACCTGACCCCTTCCTCGACCCAGGACGGTTGACCGATCAACCTACAGTCTGCCCTTGACCTCCTTGAGAGAAAGATTTAAGGCGAGCGTCGCGTTGTCTGCATAGCTAATACGTAATATGTATAATCAATACGTGATGAAATGGTCAGTGGTCAAGTGAAATATTTATTGGTACTTTTTTCAAAGTGTTTTCCTGAAAATAATCTTAACAGTAATTATGTGAAAAAGGGAATTCAAATAGTTTGAAAAGTATCGAAAATATTCAGTACTTCGGGTGATGCGAAACGATTTGAAAGAAGATTGATTAGCCTGTGTTTTTGGTAAGAAAAAATTTTTATGAAGTGAGAATGAAGACAAAAAATGAGCATAACCAGTTGTGAAGAAAAATCTGACTATATACATTGTATTGTTTTGGGTGTCCAATATCCTAGAAACAGTGTAATTACATGGAAGATTTGTAAAATTAATTAATTAACCTAGTCTGGTCACTGATGAGGTTTGTACATCACTTGTTCTTCACACACTTTCATAATGTATTAGGCTTAGTTCCTCACTGGCTGCTCATACACCATCATATTGTTTTGAAATTTGTCCATCACTCATTCCTCACACAACCTCGTAATGTGTTGAGATTTGTCCCGCGCTGGATCCTCCAACGTCCTCATAATGTGTTGATGTTTTTCTCTCAATGGTTTCTCACACTCTCATACTGTACTGAGGTTTGTCGCTCACTGGATTCTCACACTCTCACAATGCTCCTCACACCCTCTTATAATGTTTTGAGGTTTACCGTCACCGGTAATTCACATACCATTATAATTTTTTGAGGGTTTCACATCACTGGTTCCTAACACACTTTCGTAATGTATTAGGGTTAGTTCCTCCCTGGCTGCTCATACACCCTCATATTGTTTTGAGGTTTATCCCTCCCTGATTCCTCACACAACTTCATAATAAGTTGAGATTTTTCTCTCGCTGTTTCCTCACACCCCCTCACAATGTATCGAGGTTTTTCTCGCACTGTTTTTTCACACACCCTCATAATGTATTAAGGTATGTCTTTTTCTTCTTCCTCACACCCTCCCATAATGTTTTGAGGTTTGACCGTCACCGGTAACTCACTCACCCGTATAATTTTTTGAGTTTTTTTCATCACTGGTCCCACACACACTTTCGTAATTTATTAGGGTTAGTTCCTCACTGGCTGTTCATACACTGTCAAATTCTTTTGAAATTTGTCCCTCACTATTCCTCACACAACCTCGTAATGTGTTCAGATTTGTCCCTCACTGGATCATCCCACGGTCTCATAATGTGTTGAGTTTTTTCTTTCACTGGTTACTAACACACTCTCCTATTATATTGAGGTTCGTCTCTCACTGGATTCTCACACACTCTCATAATGTGTTTAGGTTTGTCCCTCACTAGTTCCTCACACCCTCCCATAATGTTTTTAGGTTTGACCATCACCGGTAACCCACACACTTTTATAATCTTTTGAGCCTTTTCCCTCACTGGTTCCTCAAACAATTTCGTAATATATTTGGGTTGGTTCCATACTGGATGCTAATTGACCCTCAGATAGTTTTGAAGTTTGTCCCTCAGAAATTTCTCAAAAAACTAGTAAGTCCTAAGATTTGTCCCTCACTGGATCCTTCCACTCCCTCATGATGTGGTGAGGTTTTTCTCACTGGTTTCTAACACACTATCATTTTGTATTGAGGTTTGTCTGTCACTGAATTCTCAAACACTCTCATAATGTTCCTAACACCCTCTTGTATTGTTTTGTTTTACCATCAGCGGTAAATCACACACCCTTAAAATTTTTTTGAGGTTTTTCCATAATTGGTTCCTCACACACTATCGTAACGTATTAGGGTTAGTTCCTCACTGGCTGCTCATATACCCTCATATTGTTTTGAGGTTTGTCTATCCCTAATTCTTCATAAAACCTCATAATGAGTTGAAATTTTTCCCTCAATGTTTCTTCACACGCGCCCAGAATGTGTTGAGGTTTGTCTCCCATTGGTTTCTCGCAAACTTTAATATTGTATTGAAGATTATCCTTTACTGGTTTCTCACAAGTCCTCATTATATGATGACGTATGTCCTTCATATGTTGCTCACACTCTCCCATAATGTTTTGAGGGTTGACCGTCACCGGTAACTCACCCACCCTCATAATTTTTCAAAGTTTTTCCATTACTGGTTCCTCACACAGTTTCGTAATGTATTAGGGTTAGATCCTCACTGGCTGCTTATACACTCTCAAAATATTTTGAAGTTTGTCCCTCACAAATTCCTCGCACAACCTCGTAATGTGTTGACATTTGTCCGTCACTGGATCCTCCCACGCCCTTGTAATATGTTGAGGTTTTCTCTCACTGGTTTCTCACACACTCTCATATTGTATTTGAGGTTTGTCTCTCACTGGATTCTCACACACTCTCCTATTACGTTGAGGTTTGCCCCTCAATGGTTCCTCACACCCTCCCATAATGTTGTTAGGTTTGACAGTCACCAGTAACTCATACACCCTTTTATTTTTTTGAGAGTTTTACATCACTGGTTTCTCACACACTTTCATAATATATAAGGGTAATTTCCTCACTGGCAGCTCATACAAGCTCATATCATATTGAAGTTTGTCCCTCACAAATTTCTCACACAACTTAGTAATGTTTTGAGATTTGTCCCTCACTGGATCCTCCCACGCCCATATATTGTATTGAAGTTCTCTCACTGCATTCTCACACACTCTTATAATGTGTTTAGGTTTGTCCCTCATTAGTTTCTCACACCCTCCCATAATGTTTTTAGGTTTGACCGTCGCCGGTAACTCACACACCCATATAATTTTCTGAGGTTTTTCCATCACTGATTCCGCATACATTTTCATAATGTTTTAGGGTTCGTTCCTCACTGGCTGCTCACACATCCTCAAACTGTTTTGAAGTTTGTTCCTCACAAACTCCTCACAAAACATTGTAATGTGTTGAGATTTGCCCCTCAATGGATCCACCCACGCCCTCATAATATGTTGTGGTTTTAATCTCACTGTTTTCTCACACACTTCTCATTTTGTATCCATGTTTGTCTCACTTGATTCTCACACACTCTCATAATAGGTTGAAGTTTGTCCCTTACTAGCTCCTCACACCCTCCTATTATATTTTGAGGTTTTACCGTCTTCAGTAACTCACACACACTTATACTTTTTTGAGGTTTTTCCTTCACTGGTTCCTCACACTGTCGTAATGTATTAGGGTTAGTTCCTCAGTGTCTGCTCATACATCCTCTTCTTGCTTTGAAGATTGTTCCTCACTAATTCCTCCCACAACTTCGTAATGTGTTGAGATTTGTCCCTCACTGGATCCTCCAACGCCGTCATAGTGTGTTAGATTTTCTCTCGCTGGTTTCTACAACACTCTCATATTGTATTTAGGTTTCTTACTGGTTTGTCACACACTCTTTTATTATATTGAGGTTTATCCGTCACTGGTTTCTCACACACTCTCATAATATGCGTTGTTTTTTTTCATGTATCATTGATTTTGCCCCTGAATGCGCAAACAGCCTTAACCATGCCCACTTATTTTCATGTGTAGATCCGTTGGGGGTATTTAGATATATCGTTAATTCAGTTATGAAAAAATAAGAAAATAAATACATTAATTTTTCTTAAGTAATTAGAGCAGTATATCGAAAAAGCCATCATAAGTTATCGATTATTTGTTTACATCGACTCTGCTAAACTACCGACTGGAGGTGAAACCACCGCTGCGTGTGACCTTTTTTTCTACCTGACCTACCTGACCCCTCCATCAACCCAGGACGATTGACCGCTCAACCGTCAGCCTGCCATTGATCTCCGTGGGAGGGAGATTTAAGGCGAGCGTTGCGTTCTGATACGTGATACCTATAATTAATACTTGGTGAAATGGTCAGTGGCCAAGTGAAGCATTTATTCATACTTTTTTTCTAAGTGTTTTCCTGAAAATGATTTTCTTAACAGAGATAATGTGAACTTGATTTATATTCAAGAAAAAAGGAATTCAAATAATTTGAAAAGTAACGAAAATATTCAGTATTTCGGGTGATGCGAAACGACTTGAAAAAACATTGATGACTTTGTTTGTGGGAAGAAAAAAATATTATGAATTGACAGTGAACAAAAAAAATGAGTACAACAATTTGTAAAGAAAAATCTGATTATTTACATTGTATTGTTTTGGTTGACCAAAATCCTAGAAGCAGTGTAATTACATGGAAGATTTGCGAAAGTAGTTAATCAACCTAGAGTCTGCTCACTTTTGAGGTTTATCCATCACTTGTTTTTCACTCACTTTCATAATGTATTAGGTTTAGTTCCTCACTGGCTGCCCATACACCCTCACATTGTTTTGAAATTTGTCCAGCACTCATTCCTCACACAACCTCGTAATGTGTTGAGATTTGTACCGCACTGGATTCTCCAACGCCCTCATAATGTGTTGAGGTTTTTCTCTCACCGGGTTCTCACACTAATATTGTATTGATGTTTTTCTCTCACTGGATTCTCACACTTTCAATATGTTCCTCACACCCTCCTATAACATTTTGAGGTTTTACCGTCTCCGGTAATTCACACACCCTTATAATTTCTGAGGTTTTCACATCACTGGTTCCTCACACACTTCCGTAATGTATTAGGGTTAGTTCCTCAATGGTTGCTCATATACCGTCATATTATTTTGAGGATTATCTCTCCCTAATTCCTCACACAACTTCATAATGAATTGAGATTTTCTCTCACTATTTTCTCACACGCCGTCAAAATGTGTTGAGGTTTGTCTCACACTGGTTTCTCACACACCCTCTTAATGTATTAGGGTATATCCTTCACTTCTTTCTCACACCCTCCCATAATGTTCTGAGGTTTGACCGTCACCGGTAACTCACCCACCCTTATAATTTTTTGAAGTTTTCCATCAATGCTCCCTCACGCACTTTCGTAATGTATCAGGGTTAGTTCCTCACTGGCTTTTCATATACTGTCAAATTGTTTTGAAGTTTGTCCCTCACTAATTCTTCACACAAACTCGTAATGTGTTGAGATTTGTCCCTCACTGGATCATCGGACGCTCACTGGTTTCTAACACTAATATTATATTGAGGTTTGTCTCTCACTGGCTTCTCACACACTCTCATAATGTTCCTCACAACCTCCTATAATGTTTTGAGGTTTTACCTTCACCGGTAATTTACACAACCATATAATTTTTGAGGTTTTTCGCATCTCTTGTTCCTCACACACTTTCGTAATGTATTAGGGTTAGTTCCTTACTGACTCCTCATAAACCGTCATATTGCTTTGAGATGTCTCTCTCTCTCTCTAATTCCTCACAACTTCATAATGAGTTGAGATTTTTCCCTCATTGTTTCCTCACACTACCTAACAATGAGTTGAGGTTTGTCTCACACTGGTTTCTCACACTTCCTCATAATGTATTAAGGAATGTCCTTCACTTCTTCCACACACCCTCCCATAATATTTTGAGGTTTGACCGTCACCGGTAACTCACTCAACCTTAAGATTTTTGAGGTTTTCCATCACTGGTCCCTCACACACTTTCGTAATGTATTAGGGTTAGTTCCTCACTGGCTGTTCGTATACTGTTAGAATTGTTTTGAAGTTTGTCCCTCACTAATTCTTCACACAACCTCGTAATGTGTTGAGATTTTTCCCTCACTGGATCCCCTGACGGCCTCATAATGTGTTGAGATTTTTCACTCACTGGTTTCTCACGCACTCTCATTTTGTATTGAGGTTTGTCCCTCACTGGTTTCTCAGAAAATCTGCTAATGCGTTAAAGTCTGTCCCTCAATGGTTTTACATAACCTCCCATAATGATTTTAGGTTTGAACGTCACCGTTAACTCGCACACCCTCATATTTTTTTTTGAGATTTTTACGTCACTTTTTCCTCACACACTTTCATAATATATAAGGGTTAGTTCCTAACTGGCAGCTCAAACATGCTCATATTGTATTGAATCTTGTCTCTTACTAATATCTCACACAACTTCGCAATGTTTTGAGATTTGTCCCTCACTGGATCATCCCACTCCCACCTAATGTATTGAGGTTTTTCTCTCGCTGGTTTCTCACACACAATCATATTGTATTGAGGTTTGTCTCTCACTGGATTCTCAGAAACTCTCCTAATGCGTTAAAGTCTGTCCCTCAGTGGTTTCTCACAACCTCCCATGATGATTTTAGGTTTGACTGTCAACGGTAACTCACACACTCTTATGAATATTTGAGGCTTTTCCATCACTGGTTTCTCATACGCTTTCCTAATGTATTAGGGTTAGTTCCTCAATAGCTGCCCATACACCCTCAAATTGAATTCAAGTTTGTTCCTCACACAACCTCGTAATGTGTTCAGATTATATCCTCACTGGATCCTCCCATGCCCTCATAAAGATTTGAGGAATTTCTCTCACTGGTTTCTCACACACTCATATTATTTTGAGGTTTGTCTCTCACTAGATTCTCAGACTCTCCTAATGTGTTGAGGTTTTTCTCTCAGTGGTACCACATACCCTCCCATAATGTTTTGAGGTTTGACCGTCACCAGTAACTCACACACAATTATGGTTTTTGAGATTTTTCCATCACTGGTTCTTCACACATTCATAATGTATAAGGGTTAGTTCATCACTGGCTGCTCAAACAAGCTCATTTTGTTTTGAAGTTTGTCCCTCACTAATTCCTCACACAACATCGTAATGTGTTGAAATTTGTCCTTCACTGGGTCCTCCCACGCCCTCATAATATGTTGAATTTTTACTCTCACTGGTTTCTCACAAAATCTCATTGTATTGACGTTTGTCTCTCCCTGGATTCCCACACACACTCCTAATGTGTTGCGGCTTGTCCTTCAAAGGTTTCTCAAACCTTCCCATAATGTTTTGAGGTTTGACCGTCACCGGTAACCCACACACCCTTATAATTTTTTAGAGTATTTCCATCACTGGTTCCTCACACAATTTCGTAATGTATCAGGTTAGTCCCTCATTGGCCGCTCATACACCCTCAAATTGTTTTGAAGTTTGTCCCTCAGAAATTCCTCAAATTCGTAATGTGTTGAGATTTGTCCCACACTGGATCCTCCTAGGCCCTCATAATGTGTTGAGGTTTTTCTCACTGGTTTCTCACACTCTCATATTGTATTGAAGTTTGTTTCTCACTGGATTCTCACATACTCTCATAATGTTCTTCACACCGTCACATAATGTTTAAAGGTTTTACCGTTACCGTTAATTCACACGTCTTTATGATTTTTTGAGGATTTTGCATCACTGTTCCTCGTTTGCTGCTCGTACACCCTCATATTGTTTTGAGGTTTGTACCTCATTTCCTCACACAACCTCATGATGAGTTAAGATTTTTTTCCTTCACTTACCTCACACGCCCTCATAATGTGTTGAGGTTTGTCCCAATGGTTCCTCACACACCCTCATAATATGATGAGTTATGCCCTTCACTTGTTCCTCACACCATTCCATATGTTTTGAGGTTTGACCGTCACCTTTATCACACCCATCCTTATAATGTTTTGAGGTTTTTCCATCATTGGTTCCTCACACACTTTCGTAATGTATTAATGTTAGTTCCTCGAGGGTTGCTCATACACCCTCAAATTCTTTTGAAGTTTGTCCCTCACAAATTTTTCACACAACCTGTTAATATTTTGATATTTTTTCTCACTGGATCCTCCCACGCCCTTATAATGAGTTGAGGTTTTTTCTCTTAGTGGTTTTTCACACACTCTCATATTGTATTGAGGTTTGTCTCTCCCTGGATTCTCACAAACTCTCCTCATGTGTTGAGGTTTGTCCCTCAATGGTTTCTCACACTCTCCCATAATGTTTTTAGGTTTGACCGTCACCGGTAACTCACATATCCCTATCATTTCTTGAGATTTTTTCATCACTGTTTCCTCACACACTCTCATAATGTATTAGGGTTAGTTCCTCACTGGCGGCTCATAGAAGCTCATATTGTTTTGAAGTTTGTTCCTCACTAATTTCTCACACAACTTCGTAATATGTTCAGATTTTTCCCTCAATGGATCCTCCCACGCCCACATGTTTTGAGGTTTTTCTTTCACTGGTTTCTCACACACTCTCATATTGTATTAAGGTTTGTCTCTCACTGGATTCTCACACACTCTCATAATGTGTTTAGGTTTATCCTTCATTAGTTCCTCACACTCTCCCATAATGTTTTCAGGTTTGACCGTCACCAGTTACTTACACACCATCGTAATTTTTGGAGGTTCTTCTATCACTGGTTCTTCACACATTTTCATAATGTATTAGGGTTAGTTTCTCACTGGCTGCTCATACACCCTCAAGTGATTTTGAAATTTGTCCCCTACAAATTCCTCACACAGCATCATAATATGTTGAGATTTGTCCCTCACTGCATCCACCTACGCTCTCATAATATCTTGAGGTTTTACTCTCGCTGTTTTCACACTCTCTCATATTGTATTCAGGTTTGTCTTACTAGATTCTCACACACTCACATAATGTGTTGATGTTTGTTCTTCACTAGTTCCTTACACCTTCCTATTACATTTTGAGGCTTTACTGTTGCCGGTAACTCACACGCACTTGTACTTTTTAGAGGGTTTTCCATCAATGGTTCCCCACACACTTTCGTAATGTGTCAGGATTAGTTCCTCCCTCGCTGCTCACACACCCTTACATTGTTTTGACGTTTATCTCTTTCTAATTCCTCACACAAACTCATAATGAGTTGAGATTTTTCCCTCACTGTTTCCTCACACGCCCTCACAATATTTTGAGGATTGCCTCCCACTAGTTCTCACACACTTTCATATTGTATTGAGGTTTTATCCCTCACTTCTTTCTCACACGGTCTATTAATGTATTGAGGTATGTCCTTCACTTTTTCCTCACACCATCCCATATTGTTTTGAGGTTTGACCGTCACCTTCAAAAAACCTCATTGGCTCCTCATTGACCCTCAAATATTTTTGGAGTTTGTCCCTCACAAATTCCTTAAAGAAACTCATAATATGTTGTGATTTGTCCCTCACTGGATCCTCCCACACCCTCATAATGTGTTGAGGCTTTTCTCTTAGTGGGTTCTCACACACTCATATATTCTATTGAAGCTTGTCTCTCACTGGATTCTAACACACACTCATAATGTCTAGGTTTGTCCCTCAATTTTTCCTCCACCCTCCTATAAATATTTTAGGTATGATCGTCACCAGTAACTCAAACGCCCTTAAAATTTTTTTTTGAGGTTTTTCCATCGCTGGTTCCTCACACTTTCATAATGTATTATGGTTAGTTCCTCACTGGTTGCTCATACACACTCAAATTGTTTTGAAGCTTGTCTCTTACAAATTCCTCACAAAACCTCGTAATGTGTTGAGATTTGTCACTCACTGGATCCTCCCACGTCCTCATAATGTGTTGAGGTTTTTGTATCACTGTTTTCTCACGAACTCATATTGTATTGAGGTTCATCCCTTACTGGATTCTCAAACACTCTACTAATGTGTTGAGGTTTGTCCCACTTTGGCTCCTTACACCCTCCCATAATGTTTTTAGGTTTGACCGTCACTGGTAACTCACACATCCTTATAATTTTCTGAGATTTTTCCATCACTTTCTCCTCTTACATTCCTATTGCATTATGATTAGTTCCTTACTGGCAGCTCACACAAGTTCATATTATATTGAAGTTTGTCCCCCACTAATTTCTCACACAACTTTGTAATGTGTTGAGATTTGTCCCTCACTGGATTCTCACACATTCTCATAATGTGTTTAGGTTTGTCACTCATTAGTTACTCACACTCTTCCATAATATTTTTTTGGTTTGAGCGTCACCGGTAAATCACACACCGATATAATTTTTTGAGGTTTTTCCATCACTGGTTCCTCACACACTTTCATAATGTATTAGGGTTAGTTCCTCACTGGGTACTCAAACACCCTCAAATTGTTTTGAATTTTTTTCCTCACAAATTCCTCACAAAACAACGTAATGTATTGATATTTGTCCCTCACTGGATCCACCCACGCCCTTATAATATGTTGAGGTATTACTCTCACCGTTTTTTCAGTCTCGTTTTGTATTCAGGTTTGTCTCACGAGATTCTCACACACTCTCATGACGTGTTGAGGTTTGTCCCTCACTAGTTCCTCAGAGCTTCATATTATATTCTGAGGTTCTACCGTGGCGGGTAACTCACACACACATATACTTTTTTAAGGTTTTTCCATCACTGGTTCCTCACACACTTTCATAATGTATAAGGGTTAGCTCCTCACTTGCTGTTCAGACAAGCTGATATTATTTAGAAATTTGTCCCTCACTAATTCCTCACACATCCTCGTAATGTGTTGAGATTTGTCCCTCACTGGATCCTCCAACGCTCTCATAATGTGTTAGTCTTTCTCTAGCTGGTTTCTCACACACTCTCATATTGTACTGAGGTTAGTCTTTTATTGGTTTCTCTCACTCTCATATTGTACTAAGGTTTATCCCTCACTGGTTTCTCACACACCCTCATAATATGCGTTGTTTTTTTCATGTAACGTTGATGATGCCCCCGAATGCGCAAACAGCCTTAGCCACGCCCACTTGTTTTCCTGTTGTGTATGTCTATCATGGGTATCTAAATATATTCTTAATTCAGTTATGAGATAATAGAACAAAAATTTATTAATTCTTTTAAAGTAATCAGAGCAGTATATCGAAAAAGCCAACATAAGTTATCGTTGATTTATTTATATGGACTCAAACAACCGCTGTGTAACCTTTTTTTCTACCTGACCTACCTGACCCCCTCTTGGACCCAGGACTGTTGACCGTTCAACCGTCAGTCTGCCCTAGACCTACGTGTGAGAAAGGTTTAAGGTGAGCGTTGCTTTGTATGTATAGCTAATACTTGATATGTATAATTGATACGTGGTGAAATCGTTAGTTGTCAAGTGAAGCATTTATAGGTACTTTTTTTTTCCAATTGTTTTGATGAGAATAATTTTCTTAACAGTGATATGAACTTATATTAAAAAAAAATTCAAACAGTTTGAAAAGTAGCGAAAATATTCAGTATTTCGGGTGATGCGAAACGATTTGAAAGAACATTGATTAGTTTGTGTTTGTGGGAAGAAAAA
>JAYMFT010120285.1:0-13273 GCA_038088735.1 Panulirus argus | reverse complement strand
ATATATATATATATATATATATATATATATATATATATATATATGTAAGCTTATGATGGAAATAATAGATAGATAGGTGTTACTATACTCTGCCTGTTCAAGGTTACACCATGTTTCACCATTAGGGAGGCTCTGTCATAAAGAGCAAAGTCTCATTAGAGAATTTCTCACTCCAAAGGAGTTTATATTTCCTTGCTGGTGGAAGTAGTGCATCCTTGAGCAGCAGAAGCCTTTCGAAAGGTCCTAGGTAACACCAGGACTCTACAACAGAAATTGATCTTGGGGTAATTATAAATGAATTAATAGATAAAGGTGTTACCAGACTCCACTTCCTTAAGGTCACACAGGTGAAGCATCACTTCTGACAAGGCTTTATCATTTTTAAATGATAAGAGGGTACAGTTTCATCAAAGAACATTTTGCTTCAAAGGAGTCCATCATATCCCTGCTACTGGAAGTATTGCAGTTTTGAAGTGTGATGGGGCTCCTTTAGAGAAAGGGGTCTTGGGGTTATGTAGTAATAAATAGATAGATAAATATATATATATTCATATTTAGGTGCTACCAGACTTCACCTGCTTGAGGTTACACCATGAGTAAAAAGCCACATTTGGTGAGGCTGTACTTTTGGAAGTATAATCTCGTATAAAAGTCTTCATTTCCTTTCTGCTGAAAATAGCACAGCCTTTGGCTTCAGGAGCCTTCAGAAAGGTCATGGGTAACACTAGGACTCTTTCATAGAAATTGGTCTTGGGGTAATTATTAACAAAGAGATGATCACAATTACCCCATGACCCTATTTCCAGGGGTTTCAAGGCTATGCTACACTCTGTAACAGGGATAGGAGGGACTCTTGTAAAGCAAGTTTTTTTATGAGACTGTGCTCTGTTGACTTAAGATAATACAGCCTAGCTAAAGTGACTTTGTTTATGGTGTACCCACCTTTAGGTGGAATGGAGATTATTATTATTGATTATTTTTATTAATTATTGTTATATCCCAGAACCCTTTTCATGTCACTCCTAGAGCTTTGAGCTATGCTGCAATCAGAAGCAGAAAAATAATGATCTCCTTTGAAGCAAGAAGTTCCTTACCATGACTCTACTGTTTTGTTTATATGACAATGATATAACATTACCAAAGGTAACTTTTCACTCAGTGTAACATCAAGCAGGAGTCTGGCAACATCCACTGAGCAAGGCACTAACCATTTAAGCATCACATGCAACACATATGACATTCATTCCCCATACCAATTTAAATAAACACAAAAGCATCACACAAACTAAATGGCATCAGATTTGGACAAGAAAAATAATCCTTCAACATTTCATAGAAACAGTTCATCTGCACTAGTTAAAACTATGACTTACCTACTAGATCTTCCATCCTCTCCAAAGCAAATATAACAAAGCACTAATAAACCATGCAAAATAGTGCACAGTGAACAATTGCTGGCTTCTTAGTAGCTGTAGATACCTAACACTATACTAAAACAAAGATCTAGCTAATAAAGTGCCACCTCAACATGCTTGGCACTCAGTTCTATGCAACAGCACTAGAGCCCTCCTACCCAAACCACTTTATAATTAACTCCCAACTCCCAAGTAAATGTAAGAAATATACCCCTGCCTCACACTTCAGTGACCTTTACTCGCAGATCCCCACCACCTTCAGCAAATATAACACTGAAAAATATATGCACTGAAATAACCTGACAAATGCTAAGCAGCCAACCTTTTAACTATTATTTCATAAATTCCAACTCACGAGACAGACTCCCATCATAAACTACACTCCCCAGACAACATAATTTACACATTCCCACTTATGCTTTGAAAATCACCACTTGGTACAACAGTACAAACACCATTTCAACTTATGCCAAGACCTTTCCAGCCCTTGATCCAACTACCATAAAGAAGACAATGAATACTTGCTACTCAGTTGCCCTACACACACTGCATATATATACACACACATCACAACACTTTATGACCTGTGGACGTGGCCAGCTTCCTGTTTGCTGTGGGAGCCTCCTATGGATGGAATGGAGTCTAAGGGCAAGAAAGTGGTAAGCTGTATATATACATAACATGTCCTGTTTGTAGATACACTGTAAGTGAAAAATCACCTTCAATAAGGCTGTATCCTTGCCAGTTGACAGAAAGGAGCGCAGGCTCATTAAAGATCTTGCTGCCCTTGCAGGGAATGCTACCTCAAAGCCGCAGGTGCTCCATAAAAGGGGGTCTGGAATTTTCTATTAATCAATATTAGTAATGATAGTTATGATATATATCTGAATAACTACATCTTTCATTTATAAAGCCCATTTAATTTCACACTAGGGCATGTTTAATATCTAACATCAGACTTTCAGCACACCAGGATTTGAGCTCATTTTCTGCTTCTGCTATAATGAGAATATTGAAGGTCACCTAACTGCTATTGTGAAAATTAGAATGCACAGTGAATCATGATGCACAGCTTATGTTTCTAGATTTTACTTCAGGTAGGTGACAAGCAATTTAAATTGATCATCCATTTAATTAACGCTATCAGCTTTCCACCAACTTTTTGTATCCCTAAATTCAAATCTGAAGTGGGTCTAGTATTTTCTTTCATATGAATATTCATTGTTTATATATATATATATTTAATGCATATATCATATAGTGTATCTAGAATATAAATCAGTGTAAAATGGATGATATTTTTGTAGAGTAGAGCCAGTGACTGTGTGTCCACCTTGCATGGTGTATTTTTTCCTTTGTTCTCGTAGATGGCTAAGGTTTATTTGTAATGTTTGTTGTGGATTTCAAAATTTTATATTGCTGTGATTATATACATATATATATATATATATACATATATATATTTACTCTAATGTTGAAAATGTTTTTGACTTCTTTACTCCTTTTTAACGCCGCAGCGACAATGGCTCCTGCAGCGCTCAACAACATAATCAATATGGATTCCATTAAGGTATTAGGAAATCATAGTAATATGAGGGTGGCATGGTACAGTATGGTTAATGTTAAAAACTGTTCAACCATGAGGTTATATACATAATTGTAATTCACGGCTTCCAATAAATGACTCCACCTTACAAAAACCCAGATTGTAATTGTCCTGAGAAGCCCCACTAATCGCAACAAGGGGTCTCGCCAGCTACTGTCTCGTGCCAGCCTCAGTCACTCTGGAGCCCTTTGGTCCAGGTGAGGTCTTCGTGGTCTGTGTGGCCCAGGTGGTCTGTGTGGCCTAGATGATTGTGGTTTTCAGGTGATCTTCATGGTGCAGGTGGTCTTCGTGGTTCTTGTGGCTCAGGTGGTTCTTGTAGCCTAAATAGTCTTCATGGCACTTGTGATCCCAATGACCATTGTGGTCCAGATGGTCTTCATGGACCAACAATGCTTATAACCCAGCTGGTCTTTATAATTGTGCAAATTTCTATGATCTAAATGGTCCGTATGCATAAGGGATTTTCAAGGTCTGGTAGCCTCATGGTTCTTGTGGATAAAGTCAGTGAGAGCTTGGTTTTCTCTCTTTGGGCAGTCCTCAAAAACCTTGCATTCTACCTAACCAAAATGGTCTAAATGCAGACAGCCATTGTGCTGTTTATGATATGTTCCAAGGATTTCCTGTGGTCAGTATGGTCTTTGTGGTCTCAAGGTCTACGTGGTCTTCGTACTTTGTAGAACATTTGTGTATTTGTAGACATATGTCCTGGCTAGGAGTGGTAGTTTAGATTCTCTTAGAGCTCATTTAGAGGTTAAGGTACACTGGGATTTTGAGTCTTTTTCACTGTGAAACAGAGCTCATCAGTTGGGGGTTTAAATGCCACTACAAGGGCGCATTCCATTTATTTGGAGAGAGATTATTTATTTAAAATGTAGTCAAGTGCTGTGTATTAAATAAATGCAATCAAGATCATTCTCTCTATTTGAAAACAACTGATTGTGCAGTAAATCAGCATTAAGGTTAAAAGCAAATGGAGAATACTTGACTTAGGAAAGCCGTCCTTGTTGTGGGTGCTATACAGTAATGAGACTTTGGATACAGGTGGAGGACTTCAAAATTTTTCTTAAACGTATATACATCCCACACACCTTACCACATTGGTAAAATGTCATGTGCCTCTCTCAAGTTAGGAAGAGAAAGGACACATTGGTGTGATGCAATATATGTGACCACCCATTTTTCCATACTGATGCATTGTATAGACTAAGTTTAAGGATCTTGGAGTTAGTACTGGCTTGCTAATCAAGCTGGTGCTAACTTCAAACCAATACTTTCAGATCCTCATCAACCTTCCAAGACTAAACTACAAAGTATTAAACTATGATGGGCTTCTTAGACATGCAAACTGACCATCCAAATTCACCTCTTTCCTCTCATTATCTAAAGTCTCTCTATTCTATAGTGTAATATTCACTTCTTCAACACTGTTGCTTACTGAAATGTAGATGCTTTGTGATAATCTGAGTGTGTGAGAGTTTTGTAGTATAAAATTAATGAGCTGCAAAAGTTTATTGCCTGACATTTTCACTATTAGTATATTAAGGATGTGAGATATTTTGTATGACTAACTGGATTAGATTAATTGTACAGTACTTTATGACTGGTTTCATCCAGTGGCACTTGTTTTTCTTTGTCCCTGATGAAAACTGCATCCAATGAGAAGTACATGTACTAATTACAGATTTATATGTAGGATGGAAACTAAAAGATGAGTGGAGGTGTATGTGATGTCTGACTATATTGCTGAAGTAACTGAGATGGTATTTGTATTATACATTTTGGATACATAGGTAAGAAACAGGCACAGTTATATATCGTATTATAGATATCTGAACTGATACCCAAAATAAGGCACATATTGATAACATGTATGTGAATAGATACACAATATATGTTTTTGACTAGTTTGTAACATACAAATAACATAAGATAATACATCATATTATATGTTAGTTGTAACACATTTAGGAACTTTTCTGCATGTTCCCAATGTTTTTAAATGATATGCTTTTATATATATATATGAATATATACATTATTTGATTTTTTCCATTATTAGGGAAGGGTACATTTATATTCTGAGAGTGTGAGGGAAATCAGATGGCAATATATTTGTAAGATATAAACCAGACAGTGGTGAGATGCAGGAAAATATTTAGAAAATACCATTATCACCAAGCAACCAACTTTATTTACTTTTGTTGTTAGACCCCCATCATACAAGACTGTAGTTTCCAGAAGTTTCCAAAAACTGTAAATCTGTAGGAAAAGATGCTCAAAATTGTAATCATTTTAAGGCCTACCCAACTGAGATTAGTATATTCAGAACCAGATTTAACAAATACATATTCATTTAGAACACAGATGATATTTTTTTCATTGTCCAGACACCAATATTGCCGAATGTATATTGATATTAAACCCAAATAGCAAAATTTTTGAATGTTCAAAAAATGTTCAAAACTACCAAATATACATTCATCCATAACACTGGTAACCATTTTTTCATTATCCAGAGTCATATCTAAAAAAAGATAAAGGAAAAAAGTTTTTCAAGCATTAGTCTTCAAAGACAGAATTAAAAGATTTTGAAAAGACAATATTTAAACAAGTATTCACTAAGGAATAACACAACCAAAAATCTTTTATTACACATGAAAACAGAACAACAGATATATAACACTGGAGGCTCATTAGATTTGATTTTGGTTGCACATAATTAGCATAATGTAAATGTAAGACTAGAAGGTTATTTCTTTTTTAATATACTACTGACAGTGATATTCTTATAAGTACCATGAGTGTTGCTAAGGTACAGTGTTTACCTACCACACACACTTGTATAGTATTGCAACATGTGGGGTTAATCCTCTACTCTTGCATTATTATGTGCATAACCATTCCAGTTTTGATTGCCGACTTGTGTGACTTTTGTGTGAATAGTCACTTCAATGCTGATATGGCTGTTTCTTGTTGGCTGTACATTCAATAGCAGTTGCTGAGAAACAAAATAATCTTGGGCATAATCTCGGACATATTTACTCATACCTTAGGTATAATTCTGAGTTGATAGGAGTCAATCAAAGTAATTCCCATCCACTGTCATGAAAGATGACCATAAACTAATCAAAATACATTTAGTAGGTTGTTAGCTGTAACTTTGCAGGTAATTTTTTTATGGAATGTTCTGTAGAAAAAAAATGTGATAGGCTACAGACATGGTGGTGGGGGAAACTTCAAAAGTTACCACTGGTTCTGAAACATGAATCATGTCAGTACACATAAACTAGCTACATTTTTTCCTTTCTCCTATTTTTTTTCATATTTGATTTACATTTCCCATCTTAGTGGGGTAGTACTAGGAGCAGACAAAGCTGCTTCACTCCCATCCATTCTCTAGCTGTCATGTGTAATGCACTGAAATCACAGCTCCCTATCCAGAACTAGGCCCCACAGACGTTTCCATGGTTTACCCAAGTTGCATCACATATCCTGATTCAGTCCACTAACAGCACACTGACCTCTGTATGCCACACCGCTTCAGTTCACTGTATCCTGTTGATGCCTTTCACCCTCCTGCATGTTCAGGCCCCACTCAATCAAAATCTTTTTCAATTTATCCTTCCATCTCCAGTTTGGTCTTCCACTTCTCGCTCCATCCACTTCTAATACATATATTCTCCTTGCTAACCTTGCTCATTCTTTCCGTAAGTTCAAACCATTTCAGCATACCCTCTTCAGCTCTCTCAACCACACTTTTTTTATTAATGCACCTCTCTCGTACCCTTTTATTACTGACCATCAAAAGCACCTCGCACGATATATTGTCCTCAAACCTTTCATTTCCAACTCAGCTATCCTCTGCACATCCTCATCTATAGCCCATGCTGTGTGTCCATATAACATTGTTAGGACTACTCTAAACATACCCATTTTTGCCCTGACAGATAATGACCATTCTATCCACAGATTCTACAGTACTCACAGAACCTTACCCCATTACCTACCCTTATGTCTCTGCCATGTTCACTCTCAGGTATCTGAAACACTTCACTTCCTCCAATTTCTCCCCATTCAAATTCACTCCCCAACTAGCTTGTCCCTCAACCCTGCTAAACTTAATAACCTTGCTTTTATTCATATTTACCATCAATTTCCTCTTTTCACACTTCCAAATTGTCACTTAATTCTGTAGATTCTCACTTGAATCTGCCACTGGTGCTGTGTCATCATGAAACAACAAGTGACTCAATTCCCAGGCCTCTTCATTCTGTACAGACTGCGTAGTCACCCCTCTCTCCAAGACTCTCGCATTTACCTCCTTCACCACCCCATCCACAAACAAATTAAACAACCATGGTGACATCATGTGACCCTGTCACAGACCAACTTTCACTTGGAACCATTCACTCTCCTCTCTTCCCCCTTACACCCTTGATAAAAACTTCTCATTGCTTGTAGCAGCTTTCATCCTACACTTTATATCTGTAAGACCTTCCACAAAGCATCTCTTTCAACCTTATCATATGCTTTCTCCAGATCCATAAATGCCCCTAACAAATTTGTTCCTTTAAGTATTTCTCACACACATTCTTTAAAGGAAACATTTGATCCATACATCCTCTACCTCTTCTGAAACCACATTTTTCCTCCTCAGTCTGCTGTTGTGTCCTTACCTTTGCCCTTTGAATCACCACTCTCTTATACAACTTACCAGGTACACTCAACAAACATACCTCTGTAGTTTGATGGCTCACCTTTATTCCCCTTGTTTTTATATAGTGGCACTATGCATGTATTCTGCCAATCCTCAGGCACTTCACCATGATCCATACACATATTGAAAATTCTTACTAACCAGTCAACAACACAGCAACCCCTTTCATAATAAATTTAACTGCAATCCCATCCACTTCAGCTGCCTTGTAACTTTCATTTTACATATTGCTTTCATCACCTCTTACATCTTCACCAAACCTATCTTCATGACACTCATTTCACGTACAATCCTTCCCCAAACACCATACATCTACCACCCTATCATCATAAACATTCAACAGTCCTTCAGATTACTCACTCCATCTCACTTCATCACTACCTATTACTACTTCCCCTTTTGCCCCTTTCGCCAATGTTCCTATTTGTTCTCTTGTTCTTTTGCACTTTATTTACCTCCTTCTAAAACATCATCTTATTCCCTCTAAAATTCAGTGATACTTGCTCACCCTTATCTCTCTCTCATTTGCCTTCTTTTTCAACCCCTGTACATTCCTCTTAACCTTGTACCTCTTTCTCTTATACATCCCTCAATCATTTGCACTGCTTCCCTGTAAGTATTGCCCATATACCTATGTTTTCTCTTTCACTAGCAACTTTACTTCATCCCACCACTCACAACCCTTTCTAATCTGCCCACTTCCCACATTACACATGCCTCATTCATCTCATACACATGCCAGTACTGCTTCCTGAAATACCTACCATTGCCTCACCCACTTCCCTAGCTTTGTTTGCTCTCACCTTTTGCCATTCTACATTTCTCCCCTAGAAGTCATTTTTCCAAGCTCACTTACTCTCACCACTCTCTTCTCACCCATAATGTTTCTTCTTTTCCAAAAACCTCTACACATTTTCACTCTTGCCTCCACGAGATAATAATCAAGCATCCTGTCGGCTGCCCTCTAAGCACATTTACATCCAAAAGCCTTTTGTGTTACACACCTATGTAAATCAATAATGTCTGCTGACCATCTTTCCTACTTACGTATGTATACTTGTGAATGTCCCTCTTAAACCAGGCATTCCCAATCACCAGTCCTTTTTCAACGCAACTTCACAAGCTGTTCACCATTTCCATTCATACTACTGAATACCCCATGTTCCCCAACTAGACCCACTTCTACTACATTACTCAACTTCACATTTAAATCTTCCATCACTAATACCCAGTCTCTTGCATCAAACCTGCTGACTCATAGCTGCATGCAAAATGCTTGCCTTTCATGATCTTTCTTCTTATGGCCAAGTGCATAAGCACAAATAATCACCCATCTCTTGCCATCCACTTTCATTTTTAATTGCATCAGTCTACAGCTCACTTTCTTGCACTCTTTCACACACTCCTGCTTCAGCAAGAGTGCTACCCCTTCCTTAGCTCTTGTCCTCCCACCAAACCCTAACTTTACTCACAAGACATTTCCAAACCATTCTTCTCCTTTACCCTTGAGCTGTTTCACTCAGAGTCAGAATATCCAATTTTCATTCCTCAATCATACTAACTATCTCTCCTTTCATATTATCTTGGTTACATCCACACATATTTAGACACCCCTGAGCTTTCAAGGAGGACAAGCACTAATTGCTTGGTCCCTTCTTTTCCATATTTCAGAAACAGAAGCTCAAGAATGGGAGGGTTTCCAGCCCTATGCTTCAGAGTCCCTCTAGTCGCCTTTTACAGCAAGCAGGGAATACTGAGGTGGATTTCATTCTCTCCTACCCCAGGATATATAGATACATTCTCAGAATTTCCCCCCTTAACAATGATTGATCAGTTACCTTCAAAGTCAACAGGGGTGAGTAACTTATCCATTGTGCAATGGTTTCAGTAGCAGCTGCCTATAAGATGAATGTGAAACAAAGATAATGCCATCATCTTTTAAAACACAATGACACCAAAAAACTTATTACTATGTTTTCTCTTTATAGAAAATAAAATGTCTTATAGAGGCTCAAACCACAAACAGTAGCACACATGTACACTCAGACTATATTCCACTGGCAAATCCAGATTGGTAATTTAGTATCCAAGAAGGCATTCCTCATTCCACTTTGTGGATGCATTTTTCCATTTCAAAACTGAGTATTTGGGGTTATACACTAATTCAGTAAATATTTGAACAGTACTGGGAGGTAGTTCTACACCTTCAGGAACCATTTTATAAAAGATCTTTGCTATCATAAAGTTTTTTAAACTTCTGTATACTGCCTGCATTCTTAGTTTCATCACTTAGCTTATTTCATACATCCATAACTTTATACAATAAAGGTACTATTGTTTTTATTCATTCTAAGATTTCTTGCTATATGACCTCTTGTGCATTTCTTTGCATCTTTTGGAGAACTGTTCACTGTCACCATTGTCAACTCATAAACTTAGCCTCCTCTCTTTCATTGTAGACAAATGTGTACCCTCTAACTTGTCCATTGCATTTATATTTTTCTGAAATATTGTAACCAAGCTTGAGATGCATATTCTAAATTACTTCTAAAATGAGCCTTCTTTTAATGATGTCTCATTTTCATTACTTTGAATTTGTCTGGGTCAAACTTTATCAACCATGGATCTGATTAATTTTGGAGCATGTCTAAGTCCCTTTGTAATTTGATGCAATCTTTGTCATTCTTTACTTCTTTCATGATTCTAGCATCATCTGCAAACATTTTCTGATATGAATCTAGTCCCTCAGGTTAGTTAGTAACACAATTTAGAAATAATTGCAGCCTAGAATCAAGCCCTTAAATTACTTATTTTTATGAAAAGTTTGTTCTACACTTGTGGAACCCATTTTTTGAACTTTCTCAATAATCATACAATTGTTTGAGCTTTTATATAATACCAGCATTTACTGTCATCTTCTAGAACAATGTTACCTGAAAATTTACTGTTAAGCTTTATCTTTAAACAGAAGGGCTTACTCACATGTGAAGCCATGTAGTGCACATGCACTGTTAAAGCATGCTTCACTTGTAAATCCGTATTAGTATCTCAGTATCCAGCTTGGGATTTCTTGTTCTGCCTAACAAAAAGTATGAATATACATTTCCCTATAAAGTTGATTATTGGTGACTATACACTGCAATTAATTAACTATTTGTACAGCATGGGTAGGTAGTTCTGCACTTATTGCTCCTCATACAACTTTTTGAACTGGTATACTGTTTTTATTTGTTTCATTTATCTCACCCCATACATTCATAACTTCTGCTATGGATGTATGTCAGAGGGAGCCTGGCTCTCTTGAGGGCCAGTTGGAATAACAAGCCCAATCCCCTAGGGCAAGTGCTTAGATCCTTCATTGCTGGCAGGCCACCTTAGAGCACAGAGAGGTTTAATCTCAAACAACAACAGATGTATGTGCTATCTTGTCTATCAAGTTTCTTGCCATGACCTCCTACTGCTCTTTGCTTTCTTCCAGGAACTGCTGTCTGTTGATATTGTCAGTCTGTTTTAGAAGATTGTATTCGTCTTTTTCTCGTCCTGTTTCATCCAGGGTAGGCAAATATATTACATCTAACCTTTCCCTGAAACTCGGCTCTTTGTTTCAGGTAACATCTTTTTTTTTGCCTTCCTTTGAACTTTCTTCATTAGATTTTTATATTTCTTTAAATTTGGTAAACAGACTTTTGATGCATACACTAAATTAGGCTTAGGGTATAATATAAATAGTTCCTTGCCCATTTTCTTATCTAGGTACTTAAAAGTAGTTTTGACATTAATCAGTAGACAATTTAGCTCCATAGCAATTCTAACATGGTGACAAGTTGGGTGCTATTGTGTCGATCCTTGCACTTTAAGTCCTATTTTCATTACTTATTTGCTTCACTCAAGCTTCATCAATCATGTATCTGGCCAGGATTGGAGCTGTTGCAGTCTTGGTCATTCTTTGCTTCTCCTCTCTACAAATATAATTAAATCCAGTCCTTCTGGTAAACAATCAACACACATTAAGAATAACAACAATCCTAGGTCTGAACCCTGTAGCACACCACTGGTTACTGTAACCCACTTGGGGAAAGTACCCTGATGTTTGTTATCCTTTCCCTTCCACTCCAATCATTTTTGTTCCATCAAAGTTTCCCCTTACACCTTCCTGAAAATCCAGTTCTTTTGCTATCCACCACCCTTCCTGAAAATCCAGTTCTTTTGCTATCCACCACCCTTTTATGTAGGGTTGTGTCAAATGCCACTTGGCAAC
Organism: Panulirus argus; assembly: GCA_038088735.1. NCBI lineage: Eukaryota > Metazoa > Arthropoda > Malacostraca > Decapoda > Palinuridae > Panulirus > Panulirus argus. The sequence continues at coordinate 1,277 of JAYMFT010120285.1, read as the reverse complement.
TTATTAACACACAGTCCGCTCATTGGTCAAATAGATTAAAAAGGTTTGTTAGACCTGCCCTCTTTTCTCTTAACCTATTTTGCTTATTTAAGTAGCTTCTCCCTTGTAAGTACCCATTTCATTTATCTTACATTCATCTTTTCCAATGCTGTACAGACCACACTCATTCAAGACACTGGTCTATAGTTTCAAACTCATCCAAGATACTGGTCTATAGTTTAGTACAATTTTTCAATTTTTTTTTTTTCTAAGAACAGGCACGACATTTGCTATTCCACCCCAATGGTATAAAACCCTCTTCCAATGATTTTTTTTTCAAGCAGTCGATCAATAACCATCATCATTTATTTGTAAATGCTATACCCATTTGTTCAGTATAGAGAAGTTTACACTTGTGGACCCCATCTCTTGAACTTCTCTACTATTGCAAGATTACTAGAATGACAAGGGCAGATAATGTTAGGGTTTTGTTACACATAAGGCTCATGTTCCTGATGATATTTCTCCATGTTCTGAAGAAGTGTGCAGATGCACTTAACACCACGTGGAGAGGTATCACCGCCAATTGTGTGGAGGAGGCCAAATGTCATGTCTATCTTTAAGACAGGCGATTGGGAAACTTAAGACCCACATTTCTGATAAGTAAGGTCATGGAAACACTGGGAAAGGTAATGAGAAAGCAAGTGGATGACTATTTGCAAAGAAAAAACTACCCGAGAGAAAATACTGATTCAGGGAAAGTTCTTCAGTAATAAATCCTTTAGACTTGTAAAAGAGAGCATGCAATTGTAGAAAAAAGAGGATAGGTGGATTGTGTGTTCTTGGACTGTCAAATATAGTTCAATATTGGACCTTACAGCTGACTGGTAGAGAAGTTAAATCTTCAGGAAGGAATATGGGAGACTTTGATGAATGGAAACTTATCTTAATGGGAGGAAACAAGGGATGCATGTCAGAGGAACCTTCTCAAAGTGCACCTAGTGTACTACTATTTTTGAGCTATGTAAATAATTTTGCAAAAGGACTGGACTCATACATGAATAAGTTTGTGGATGATACTAAAAGTGAGAGGTAAATAGCAAATAATAAGGATTCCTCTAACTATAATTATAACAACTATAAAAAATCTTATATACTGGGGTCAACATGCTGTCAGTGGACTGAACCAGGGCATGTGAAACATCTGGGGTAAACCATGGGAAGGTCTGTGGGGCCTAGATGTGGATAGGGAGCTGTGGTTTCGGTGCATTACACATGACAGCTAGAGACTGAGTGTG
>JAYMFT010120274.1:0-13274 GCA_038088735.1 Panulirus argus | reverse complement strand
CACACACACACACACACACACACACACACACACACACACACACACACACACACACACACACACACACACACAAGCGCACACACACACACACACACACACACACACAATAAACCCTCAGGTCACGTCAGAAGTCACTTGTAGACTCAGGTGTCAAATAGGGACACAGAAACGGCATAAGGGAAGGTGGTACTACACAGTCCTTATTCCCTTGTCTTGTGTAAGTTCACTTGAGGTCGACCTTATTCCTCGGAGTTTTATTCCCTCGCAACATCGTCTCGCTAACAAAGGTGCACGTGTACCCTTATCGGTACGTGTACCCTGGAGGGTGCGTCAAACCCCTTTTTCTGTGGGGGTAAAAGAAGCCATATTCCTTTTCGGTGATACACGGAATGGGTTGATATTAGTAGCCAAGACACAGTGGGGAACTACATGAAGGATTATATGTTCTCAAATGATCTTCCACACCGCGATCCCCATAGATGATCTGGCAAAGCCCGTTAATCAAGTGGATTAATCAGCCTACGGGAATGTGACACTTCGTTTAATCGTATGGGGGATTTATGATGACCCGGGCGGGGGTGTCTGTCTCCTGTCGAAGGTGAGGGGAAGAAGACTGGGGTCACGCTGTGCCTACTCCACTAATAATCGCATTTGATTGCATTAGTGATCATCACTGGTGGGAGATTCTGCCACAGGGAAATCACTGGTGTAGGACCTGGTGGCAAATACGAGTAAGGAAATCCTACATGACATTCCTGAGTGAGGATGGACTACAAGAGCGTCTTCCCTTACTAATGTAGTGGCAAGTTGTGGGGGGGTTGGTTGATTAGGGATGGGGATGAAATGGGAGGGAGGGAGGTGGGGATATGTCCAGATGTAAAATATTGGGTAATGATTGGTACGCTAGTTGAGGAATGTGTTGACAGTCGCTGTCTTGGAGCAAGAGAGAGAGAGAGAGAGAGAGAGAGAGAGAGAGAGAGAGGAGGGAGGGAAAGAGGGAGAGGGGCTAAATACAGGGGTGGAGGGAGAGAGAGGAGGGGAGAGGGAGCAGATTTCAAGAGGATCTCTCTTCATTAGCGTAAGAGCACGGAAGCATCTCGAGTCCTCCCCCCACACAGTAATTCCTTGTCACTGTCAAACCCTCCCACCTCTTCCCTAAAACCGTTTCTCCTAAATCAGTACAAGGGGCCTCCCTGGATCCTCCCCTGAGCCTCCTTACCTTATTATAAATAAGCCAATTTCGTCTCGAAGGGGAGGAAAAAAAAGAAGACCCTCAGAATCCGTATTGCTTCAAGATCTACAAATTCGTATTGTTTAAAGGATCTGAAATCCGTATTTCTTCGTGTGCCTAAAATCCGTTTTGCCTTCGTGTACCTAAAATTTCGTATGGCTTCAGAGCCTGAAATCAGTGCCGGCGGGAAATATGGCACCAAGGCGTAGATTTGGGATGATTCGTCCACTTGACAATTGAGCTATGGCTCAGTAGATGTAAATAAAAGGATTTATAAATATATACATCTCCCTAAATTGCACTCCTTGAAATCGCTAAATTGTTATTCACTTAAATAGCACTTGTGCCCGGCTCTCGAAATTCATAGAGAAAAAATAGCAAATGAAAAGGGAAATCCATAGAATTACCGTCACATCTCCGTATCGCGACCCGTACAAAAGTTATCCAACAGCTGGAAAGGTGTTTAGTTACGGGTCTGAAACCAGTAGCAAAAGCAAGAAGAGAGAATGCATTAAATACGACGACGAATACTTCACGTAGCGACCAGTTAGAACGACGAACCTTTTATCGTAGCGACCATTTAGAACGACGGATCTCAACCCATAACAACCAATTAAAACGGTGAGTCCTCCTCCTCCCGACCAATTAGAATGACGAATCCACCTCGTAACGAAGCAATAACCCCAGCCAATCCCTCCCATACCGACCAATAAACTGGAATAAAGAAATTCAAGAGATCAGCTCCTCCTCCTCTCTCCTCTCTCTTACCCAGGTACCTGCGTTCGTTCATCCCTGCCCCACACGAAGAGAAACGCAATCGACGCTGCAACAGCTCCCCTTCCCCCCTCTTGGACGAGAGAGAGAGAGAGAGAGAGAGAGAGAGAGAGAGAGAGAGGCAGGTGGTAGGGCAAGAGGGGGGGGTGTGGGCAGGTGCTAGCTGCGGTAGCGATGATGAGGATGTTTGATAGTGATGATGCCGCGTCTTGCACGTCATCTTCTCCTCCCCCTCTCTCCTCTCCTCTCCCTCCGTCCCTCTTAACGCCATCAATCTACCCCTCCCTCCCCCCCACCCACCCTTTCCCCCCACCTGACCCTATCCTGTTGATGCTCTAATGGGGAAGGGGGAGAGAGAGAGGGGGGTGGGGAAGAGGGAGGGAAGGGGGAAGCGGAAGGGGACTGAACCCCCATTAAGTGGGACTGTAATAAGAGATGGAACATAAGTTGCTGCTGTAGGTGGATTGGTACTCTCCACCCCTCTCTCTTTCTCGTGGTACCCCATTCTCGTGGTACCCCTCTCTCGTGGTACCTCCTCTGTCGTGGCACCCCCCCCCCCTCTCTTTTGCAGTACCCCTCTCTCATAGTACCCTTTCTCACGGTGCTCTTCTCTTGGTACCCCTCTTTCTGGTACCCATCTCTCATGGTGCCACTCTCGTGATACCCCTTCTCACATGACACCCCTCTTTCATTGTACCCTTTCTCATGGTACCCCTTTCATGGTAACCCCCCTCACTCGATGGTAATCCTCTCTGATGGTACCCATCTCATGGTGCCCTCTCATCGCACGCCTCTGTTCCGATACCATTCGTCATTGAGCACCCCAGACGGAGAGTTAGGGGTGCTCTGCTCCCTTGACGTTTGAGTTATGGCTCAGAAGATGTAGTTTCAAGGATAAACAGATTCATATTTCCTTACCCAGATATGTAGAAAATATTGGAACACAAATACAAGGAAAGCAGCAAACAATGTAGAAAATATTGGAACACAAATACAAGAAAAGCAGCAAACAATGTAGAAAATGTTGGAACACAAATACAAGAAAAGCAGCAATGTAGAAAATATTGGAACTCATATACAAGGAAAGCAGCAAACAATGTAGAAAATATTCGAACACAAATACAAGAAAAGCAGCAAGCAATGTAGAAAATATTCGAACTCAAATACAAGGAAAGCAGCAAACAATGTAGGAAATGTTGGAACACAAATACAAGAAAAGCAGCAAACAGTGTAGAAAATATTGGAACTCAAATACAAGAAAAGCAGCAAACAATGTAGAAAATATTGGAACTCAAATACAAGGAAAGCAGCAAACAGTGTAGAAAATATTCGAACTCAAATACAAGGAAAGCAGCAAACAGTGTAGAAAATATTCGAACTCAAATACAAGGAAAGCAGCAAACAATGTAGAAAATATTCGAACTCAAATACAAGGAAAGCAGCAAACAATGTAGAAAATATTGGAACTCAAATACAAGAAAAGCAGCAAACAATGTAGAAAATACTGGAACTCAAATACAAGGAAAGCAGCAAACAATGTAGAAAATATTGGAATACAGATACAGGGTTAACAGCAAACAATGTAAAAAAATACTGGAACACAAATGCAGGGGTGACTGCAAACAGAAAAATCATACATAAACACAAATTCATACAGATAAACTCAGACACAAACAGACATGAAAGATATTACAGGAAACTGTGTATGAGAGAGCTGAGTAACAGTGAGTGGGGGGGGGGGGGAGCGGCTACAGGCCGTAAGTTTACTCACCATGAATGAGAGAAGAGTGAGGGATGACTTGGTCACAGCCATCGAGTTTCTGAACTATTCTGATTATATGGACAGGGAACAGGTAGTTACTTTGGATTGATTCATGGATGGAGCAACCACGAAAGGAAGGAAAGAAGTACTCTCTCACGGTATATACGAGTGGTGGATGAGTGGAATAAATCAACTGGTGAAATTGTATATGCTAACTATATGCAAAAAAAAAATTAAAGTTATATGACAGAGGAGAAAGTTGAAGAGATAAGTAGGGGGGGGGGTCCAGGAGTGTAGAATTCCCTTCTCGTACAGCACAAATAGGCAATTACACACACACACACACACACACATATACACACACAGACTCTTTCTCTTTCTCCCTCTCTCTCTCTTACACACACACACACACACACACACACACGCAAACATACATACAAACCTAATGCCACTGACAATCAGAGACTAAAGGACACACCCAAACATACAAATCTTACTCGTATTACATATTCCATCATCTTTAACGCGATGCTCATTTGCATATCCTGAACTAACACCCCATGTCCTAGGATGGAATAATGGTTTCCATGGTAACTATGAAGATCCTTAATTATCTAAAGTATTCTAATTAATTAAGCAAAACTAAAAGTCCATACTCGCACACAAAATAACACCTCCATTACACTTAGTCAAACCATTTTTTTTTTTAATCTGAATTATCTTTAGTGGGAGGAACTGATGATTAAATGAGAGGAAGAGGTGGAAGAGGAGGAGGAGGAGGAGGAGGATGTGGAAGGGGATGAGAGGAACAGGGAATGAGAGAGGCAAATATGGAGAAAGATACTGAAGGGAAAACACAATAGTGACGCTAAATGTCAGCAAGCGAGATGAAGAGAACGCCGATGGCAGAGTGAAAAGAACATAAAAGCTGAAAAATTAGAACATAAATGACCAAAAAAATAATGAACCTTAGATCACAGGAACAGAAGAACGATGGTTAATAATCAGTGATCAATGAGTAATATCATACACATGAGTAACACGCAAAAAAAGCCATGAACATCTTATGGAAGTTGTTGGAGAAGTGTAGTTTAACGTCCCCCCGTTATTGCTCCTTTGGGTAGCTATGAGCCCGCCCCGGCCCCCCCAAAACTTAGACACTGTGGGTTCGAATCCTTATGAAGTACCTAATTAAAGGAACGACTTTAGTGGCAAATGTTAGTCGTACGAGACCAGCTTTCAGCGGGCGTGTTTGGGGTATGAGAAAGGAGAGAGTCGAGAGTGAATGGGAGTTAGTGAATCAAAGCAAAGTTTATTAGTTAGTTGGATGCTGTGTGTGTGTGTGTGTGTGTGTGTGTTTTTAGACGAAGAAAGAAAAATTGAAGGAATTGAGATGTTTTGGTTACCTGGGAGTGTCATAAACCTGCTATTACTAGGCATACTAGTAGACTGCCTAGTACTGCATACTAGGAGTTCGGCTATAACTAGGCATACTAGATTTGCCCATTACCGGAGCATTACAAGTTTTCTTAGTACTGGTTAACGGGTATACTAGATCACCTATCATCCAGCATACTAGATCGGTTAGCAGTGAACATACTCATTTGGGTATTACCGAATATACTGGCTAACAATTACACTGTTGACCTACAAAAATCTGTTTCGATGATTCTTTCGTGTATTGATTCGTTGTAAATGATTCGTTAAAACTTCTTGTTTTGGGGGCGTATGTTGTTTATTCGTTATACGTTGTTTAACGAAGTCACAAGTTCTCGTTCGCTATTATTACATTGGTTTACCAATTAAGAACGCCAATTATCATTGATGATACCCATTACGAATGATTATTGATTACAAACACCTTAATTCCTCAAAGCTCCAATTCATTATGAGTAATATTCACACAGAATCCTTGTCATGGATTAATTCCCTAACTGTAATTTCTAGTCTCGATAATTGCTTCTCTAATTGATTAATATGTTGATCAATCAATGGGCTAATTAATCAATAGGCTATGTGATGGCGTCTTGAATTGCACCTTGCCTTAATTACCCCTCTCCCCCTTTATGCAACCTTACCTCATAATCCCCACCCCCTCTCCCTCCTCTGAGTGGCAGAAGCAGGGGGGGGGCGAAAGAATGACAGCAGCAAGTAGGGGGGAAGGGGGAAGATGTGTTTATGGATAGGGTGCTGAGGGATGAGGGGGGGGGGTGAGGGTAAGTCTGCTGGCTGTTGGAAGTGAGGGATGGAGGGGTTGGGGGGGTGGGCGCGCTGGAAGGTGAGTCAGTTGTTGTTTGCAGATGACACAGCTCTGGTGGCAGATTCGAGTGAGAAACTGCAGAAGGTGGTTTCTGAGTTTAGGGAAAGTGTGTGGTAGGTGAAAGTTGAGAGCAGATGAGAATAACAGCAAGGTTGCTATGTTTAGCTAATGAAGAGAAAGAGAGAGAGAGACAGACAGACAGACAGACAGGCAGATAGACAGACAGATTAGTTGGAGTGTGAGAGAACTCGAAGGAGGGTGAATGTGTTAGATACCCTTGGAGTGGATGCGGTAGCGAATGGAACCATGAAAGTTGAAGTGACCCATAGGGTGGGTAAGGGGGCGAAAGTCCTGAGAACACTGAAGAGACTGCAAACGCAAAAATGCTTTGAGCTCGACGGTACGATCCTTGAGCACGTCTGTGCGATGTTTGTGCATAATATACAAATGTATATGTGTGTACCATGTGTCCGTATGTGTTTGTATGCATGTTTAATTATGCATATATATATATATATATATATATATATATATATATATATATATATATATATATATATATATATGCTGCCTTATAGAGCGACTGTAGTATCAGCAGAGGCAGCGAGACGTATATAACATTGGACAGTATTACTCGGAGAGGAAGTTCGTGTTGGTATAACATGATTAGCATAATCTTAATTAGGAGATAATGTTGCGTCCAAAGCGGCAGATGCTTGAACGTGGTGGTAGTGGGTGGGGGGGTTGTGTGGTAGGTGGTGGTGGTGGTTAATTAGTAGCTGGTAGTGGGGTAGCGAGAAGGTGGTAAGGGGGGAGGAGGAGTAGTAAAAAAGGGTGGTAGGGAGTGAGTGGTAGTGGGTGATAGACGAATCTCTCCCCATCCCCCTTGAAGGGAGATACTGATGATGAGATCTAACGAGAGGGGGGGAGGGGGTCGTGAGGGCGTGAGACCGTATAAAGCTTCTTACGTGAGACGCAATCTGTTCACAATCATGACACCATAATCACTATCATTCTGAGCATCTCGCACACGCTGCTCTTAATGGTGTCCTTTGCCCTGGGTGACTTGAGGTGTTGGGGAGATAGTCGGTGTAGGGAGGGGAGCGTCCTTCCTCCAGGTGGGAGTATTTCTTATCCTGGAGGGAGAGGAGAGTAGTGAGACTTTTGTTCTTTTCTTTTTATTATCTTTAGGATTAAATTATGATAACTGAGACGGTAGAGGGAACTGAATGCCCTAGTGCTGAATGTGTTTGAGTAGGGAACTGGGAGTCATTTTTAGATGTCGAAAAGTCTCCGTTTATGCAAGATATTCATTCGTCTTTGTATATAGTTCTGCTCTCACACCTGCGGTGGTTCTAGCTATGCATCCTTACCTTACAGAGGCGAGTCTAAAGCGGTCCGATTTATCAACTCTCCAAGGTTAACTTCAAAAGTTGACTCGCTTGATCTTCGTCGCAATGTTGATTCACTTTCCCTCTTTTACATGTATTATTTTGGTCTTTTGCTCCAGAGAGCTGGCTGCTTGTGTGCCCCCACCACTAGCTACACCACGCAATACTCGGCAAGTTACTGCGTCATACGATTACACTGTCCCCGTTGGCAACTCAAGGGTGGGCAGTTTTGATAACTGTGTCTTTCCCTACGCCTCGAAGAACTGGAACTCTCTCCACTCTCAGTTCTTTCCCAGTATCTATGATGTGGCACATTTAAAAAGACAGGCATTCCACTTCCTCCAAAATGCGTAAATACTTTCTCTTGTCTCTCCTTTTTCACCCTCTCATTAACCTCTCCATCTATATTTCAGTTAAGGCCCGACCTCGATGTGGACTGATGGGTGATTCGTGAGGAGTGCTCTGCGTGGTGAGGGCTGCTAGCTGTTCCTGGTGAGTACATTGGTCTTTGTGTCGTACTCCTCTCTATCAGCTGTTCCGTCAGCTGTTGCAGATGTTATCATACTTATTTGACGTTATTGCTGTTAGCGCATGCACTTGCGTTTGTGCGTACGTAAGCGTCCGAGCGAATATATACCCGTGTGTTTTGTCTGGGCGTACTTGATCGACGACATGATGGTAGATTCTTTTTTTCCTCCTTTGTATATACGAAGAGATTCACCCGAAGAGCGAACAGTCGTCTCTTTACAAAGCTGGAAACGACAGGTTAATTTTCATTCGACAGCCAATGGTTCTCTGTGCTTATTGAGGGGACTTATATGTATGTATACTGTAAGAGCATTTGTCTAGTCTAGCCTGCCTGAGGAATAGAGCTTGATAATACGCTATGACAAAGCTAAAATCATTTTACTGAAGTGGCGTTCACGAGGGTATTTTAGCTCACTTCTCCCACCCACACTACTGTTCCGCTTTGACGTGATTTCAGAATGATGAACCGTAATTTCAAATGGGTCTGGTTGCAGCCGCTGTATTGTTCTGTCGACGCGCTGTATCCTAATACGTCATACATCGTGCCATGCTGCTGTATATCATGCACCATTAACATGCACACCATACATCATACTAAGGAGTCATGCGCCATCATATTGTCGCCATACAACACACCGCGTCACTATGAATGATGCCCTGTCCTCATACACCATACTGAGTCTTTGTACTCATCATCATGACCCTCCTCAAAACCCCGTAGACTCATCATCAACCCCCACCCCCCTCCTTACCCACCCAAATCCCCTTCCCATACTCATTATGACACTAAAGTCACTCACCAACGGACACGCAACATTCTCTTCCATCATCGCCTTCCCTCCACCTTTTCTATTCCATCACCTCCCTTTCCTTTCCTTTCTCTCTCTCTCTCTCTCTCTCTCTCTCTCTCTCTCTCTCTCTCCCCACTTTCCCTTCCCTTCCTCTTCCGTCATATCACCACCCTTTCTTTCCCTTTCTTCCATCTCACGAGTTATATATATATTTTTTTTGCACTCCTCCTCCCCCTCCCCGTCCCACACGGCAGGTGAGAGCAACCGAGGGCAGGTGCTCCGGGTCACCTCCCTCCCCTCCCTCCCCTCCCTCTCCCTCTCTCCCTCCCTAACCCCCAACAATCTCCCCCGACCCACACGCACGCATACGCCCCTGTCACCTGTCTTCACCCCCTCCCCTCCCCCCACACCCCTCTCCCTCGACTCCTACCTACGCCCCCTCCCCAAACACCCCTCCCCCACCCCTCTGCTTCCCTGGGGATAGACCTCCCCCCCCCTTTTCCCAGTCCCCCGACCCCTACCCACCACCTCTCCCCGTCCCCAACAGATTTATGCCAGTGAGTCGCCTGTTTCTGTTGCTCCCGTTGATATGCTGGATGCCTCTGTTGCCATGAGTGATGTTTCTGTTGCTGCGGATGCCGTTTTTTCCTCCTGTTAGTGTGATATGTGTTTCTGTTGTAGTTACCTGTTATTTTTCCTGTTAGTGCTCTGTGTTTTTGTTGCTGTTAGCATCTGTTTTTCCTCCTGTTATTGCTCTGTGTTTCTGTTGGAATTAGTACCTGTTTTTCTTCCTGTTAGTCGTCTGTGTTTCTTTACTATTAGTAACTGCTTTTCTTGTCCCGTTAGGGGCTATGTGTTTCTGGTGCCATTAGTACCGTTACTTCCCTGTTGTTTTTGTCAGTACTGTTGCTGATTCCGTTATGGTCCGTTCTGCTGGTGAGGCTAACAGTACAGTTGAGACTGTTGCTGCTTCTTCTGTTGTTGTTGCTGCTCCTGTTGAAGCTTATTTCTGTTGGTGCTCATGCAGTGACTGTTTCTTTTTGTACCTGTAATTCACCTGTTGACACCGTTCCAGTTGTACCCTTTATGCCGTTGTTGTTGTTACTGTTGCCTTTGTTACTACTGCTACTACTACTACTACCATTACTACTATTACCACAAATACTACGACTTTTACTATTACCAGTACCGCTGTTAAAACTACTATTACTACCACTATCACTACTACTACCACTACTACCACTACCACTACTACCACTACCACTACTACTACTGCTACTACTACCACTACCACTACTACCACTATCACTACTACTACTACTACTACTACTACTACTACAGACGTTTTTTCAAAGATCATCCCTGGGCTCACGCTTAAACAATCCCCCTTTTTTTTTCCAAGGTTATATAGACACGTTACGATGTGTGAAGTTTAAATCTGCATCACATCCGGACGTGACTGGGGAACAGAACCGTATCGCCGGACAGAGCTGTGAACCGTGAGGCCTGTATATTGCTGTCTGTGTGTATGTCTCTCTCTCTCTCTGTCTCTGTCTGTCATTCTATCCGTCTATATGTATATAAGAGGGAAAGTGAACCAAAATAGAGCTTCGACATCAGACGAGTGAGTAGTTCAGAGTGAAAGAGTTGGTAAGTCGGATTCCTATGGACTCGTCTGTTGTCCTAGACGTGCTGACATCTCGCGGGACCAGTGGTCAAAATGATACCTGCAAAATAGGGAGAGGGCAGCAACACCATGACTGACAGGAGAGGATGATAGAGAGAGAGAGAGAGAGAGAGAGAGAGATGCCAGGAGAACTAATGAGTCTTTTTGATTCCACTCTCATAACAGAGACGCGGAGGAAGACCCTCCCCAGATATGAGGAGCAGTTCTCTATAAATGAGGCGAATATAGCAGAACACATTAGATATACGAAATAGCATCTCACAAGGAAAGATAATCAAGGTAACCATACAGCTCTCTCTCTCACCCCCTGCTCCTCCCCAACTTATAGGAAACAGCTATTGTGGCGTTGATTATCTTGGGGCGCTCGGGACAGAGTGTGGGGCGACGCGGCCATGCCCAACTTGTTTATGTTATTGCTGGGTTTAATTCTCCTGGTTTGAAATTGAACTGACGGGAATGAGTGACATCTGCGTGTGGGGGAGGATGTGGTGGGGGAGAGGGAGGTGGTGGGGAAGGAAGGTATTGGGTAGAAATTTAGCGTTTTAGCTTCGGGGAATCCAACTAGAATGTAGCCTTCCTTTTAATCCCACCCTGGTGGCAGACCCACGAACTAGGATCGGTCGGATATCCGACGATGAACTCGGTTTGTATCGGACGAGTCGGATGAGCGGTCGGACTATTCGGTTATCTGAAGATCGGGTAACCGATGACTCACTATGATTTTGAGACCCAAGGGAAAATTTTCTTCAGAAGAAACCCCATATCTCCCCATAATATTCTCCCCCTTCTGACCATGTTCTGCACCCCCCCCCCCGCTTCATCCTTCCTTTAATTCCTCTCCTTTCTCCCCTTCTCCCTCACCCCCTCTCCCCCAATCCGCCACTCTCATCTTCCCCTCTTCCTATATATAAGCTCCTCTCCCAACCTCCATTCCTCTCTCTCTCTCTCTCCCTCTCTTCCCCCGCCCCTTTACTCCCCTCACACCATAAACAAACCGACCACCCTCCCTTCCCCCTTTCCCTCTACCCCTCTCCCACCCACCCATCCCCCTATAAAAGGGTAGTTTATAGCTCATGGGGCCATTGCTATGAACAATTAAAGGCCCCCTATAATGATATGTTTTATGACATCTTCGATCACTTTGAACTAGATAGTTGGGGGTCGTTGCTGCCGGTTCGCTTCGAATAGACGAGAGAGAAAAAAAAAAAACTACTTTCGACAGACTCTCTCTCTTTTTTTTTTCAATTTTTTCCCCATAGACCTTTCATCAAAGCTTTTTTTTTTCCATGACATTTTTCTTTTTTTTTTCAAAAATTCCTTAAACTATCACTACGCTGAGAGAGATCGGTGTAACGAAGGGGAAGAGAAATAACCGATGATGATGGATTTCTTTCCTCTTTGCTTAACGTCACGCGAGCTATAGATCTTGTTGTGTGTTTGAGGTATGAATAAAGTCATATTGATACCCGATGTCATTTGCGTCTGCGACTATTCATAGCATTACTATAATCACTTTTCCAGTAATCAGTTACCATGAAATACATTCCTGCTTCAGTTTCATGTACCCTTCTGTCGACACATTGTATTTTAATGTATCTATTGTATCTCCGACTTACTTAACTTCAGGTCACACGGGGGGAGTGAGATGTATGAATCTGCTGTGAATATACGATGAGTCTTGTCTCTCACACACACACCCTTTCCTCTCATCGGCAATATATCATCACATGATGATGGGCCCATGAGTAAAATTCTTGATCGCATGTTGCATGTGTTCCCTGGAGAGTTAAGTCCAGGCATTTCCAGGAGACATGGAATCAATATTTATCAAACTTGTTCTCACCACGACACACTCTGCTCCTGTTATGGGGGGTTGGGGGCGGTCATGTATGCTCCGGGCCAATATCCCCTTGGCCGGACTCATTATGAATTTGCAAGTTGATGGAAAAGTTGCAAACTCCCTAATTGGCAACGCGGCTAATCGATTAATTTATTCGGGTAATTTATTCGGCTGATTTGCCTAATTTATTCCCTTCGTATAGTTGCCTCGACATCTTAAGGGAGATTTCTCGCCCTTTTTCTTTTTTTTTTTTTGGTTATGTTTCTCCTTCCCTATTCACCCAGCCTCCCTATTCTCGACCATTCATCATTCTTTTTACGTTATCATCACGTGCCTCTTCGTATATCCTTGTTCTTCTTACAAGAGCCAAATTCACATCACAAACTCTCGTATATAAATAGATCCACAAGACTGTGAAAGCTACCGAGTGATTAAATCATCAGGCTCTTCTCGCTAAACATCACCTCAGCGCGATTTCCCATTTTCTCGCTGGATAATATCTTCATTCGGTTCCCGTCGCCCATACTTCACGAATACCCTCCCCCCCCCCTTTTTTTTTTTGTCTCGCTGCTGCTGCGTATCGATTACTTTCGCCTCCTTCTGCAGGAGGGTAGTTTAGACACGTGCAAACCACCGTCAGCACTACATTCGTGTACCATCTTCTCGTGCATTTGTGCACAAGTAGGTGTGTGTGTGTGTGTTAGCGGGTCAAAGGGGGGAGGAGGATGGACTCATTGACACACACACACACACTCGACAAAAGCGCAAGGTATATGTACGCACGTGCGTGAAGTGCGTGGGTCAGAGAGAGAGAGGGAGGGGGAAGGGGGGGGGGGAAGAGTGTAAGCCAGAGAAGGTGTGGGCCAGAAAGATAAATGTGGGGTGAAGAAAAAGTGGAGAGTTATGGTGCCGGGGAGATTAATTCCTCCGAAGGCAGGGTACAAACAACTGCACGGGATACACACTTGTGTTAATGAGATGGGCAAGTGGGCTAATTGAGAGAGAGAGGA
>JAYMFT010120263.1:0-13274 GCA_038088735.1 Panulirus argus | reverse complement strand
CACATTCAGACACCCCAATCTGAGCCTTTGAGGAGGATGAGCACTCCCTGCCTGGCTCCTTCTTCTGTTTCCCTTTTCAGAAATTGAAAATACTATAAAGGGAGGGTTTCCAGCCATAGTAATATCACACAGCTGTTCCTCACATCTACATAGTACAGACCAATGCTCTGCTCAACTCTCCATTCACTGTTACACATGCATTTGCTCTTCTATAGAAGACTTTTACGCTACCCAACAGTTGTCCCTCTACCCAATATATCTTTAACACATAACACATTCCATACAGCATTCCACTCAATTCTGTCATATATTTTCTCTAGATCCATAAAAGCTGCATACAGCTTCTTTCTTCTCACTACATACTTTTCCAGTCATTCTCACTGCAAAAATCTGACCCACACATCCCCCTACCTTTCCCAAAACCCCATTGCTCCTCACTTTTTCTGCATTCAGTCACTTCCATCACTCTATCAATCAACACACATGCATACACTTTTCCTGGTATACTTATCAGACTTATTCCCATATTGTAGCCACATAAATCCATAGCACCTTTTCCTTTCAATAAAGGAACAATAACAGCTTTCACCCAATCCTTAGCCACAATCTTCTGATTCAATGCCACATTACATCAAATACATTCACTCTTATACAACTTCTCCAGCACACTTCTGTATTTCAGCCGTAATCCCATCCACTCCAGGTACCTTTCCTATCTACAACCTCATTATTGCCCTTTATACCTCCTTTCTTGCTACAGGCCCCTGCACTTGTATTGATTTCCCTCCATATCCATGCAAATAAAAACTGCTGCCTTATCTGGAATGGTTCATGCAAGGGAGGTATTACTTTGGTTTCTGCTACTAAGAACTGGCTGCATGTGTGCCTCCACCATTAGCTAGACCATGCAATACTTGACAAACTACTACATCACATGATTATTGTGTGGTCATTGGCAACTAAAGGGTAGGCCATTTTGATACCTAATTCTTTCCCTACACATTGAAGCTTTGGAATTCTCAACCTTCTCATGTTTTTCCCAATAACTATGACCTGGCACACTACAAAAGACATGTCTTTCACTTCCTCCAAAATCTGAAAATACTTTCACTTGTCTTTTCTTTTTCCATTTCATAATTCTCTCTACATTTCAATTAAGGCCTGGCCTTGATGTGGACTTTTGTCCATGACTGGAGCCTTCAACTTGAAAAGAAAGTGGAGACTTTAGCCATGGTCATCCCCTTGATGGGATTTCCCATAAGGAGCAAGTATCATAAATATAGATGGATAGGTAGTATGGCATTCCCTGTTTTCAAAGTGCCTTGTGACTTCTTGCAAATACATAAATTAGTGTGGCACAAATGACATATGATGCCACAGAGTATCATACATACCCATAATGGTAGCTGTGCCAGGGAAAGGCAGAGTGAGGGCACCAGGCATGTGCAGAGCCTCCCATCCACTTGCAATGCTATCCATTCCACTAGCCAATACCCTCTGAGCTGCAAGTATTGGTGACTCCTGAGGGGATTATTAATGAGTGATAATTTTCTTCCTTGTTTTGAGCTATGATTCAGTGGAAAAATAATAAGAGTGATATATTTTCTTGAATGATAATCACTGGATTACATTATCTGAGATACAATAATATAATCTGAAAAGTGTTACCAGACTCAACCTGCATGAGGTTACAATACGATTAAAAAGTCATTTTTGGTGAGGATGAATCACTGTCATTGGACAAAAGGACTACAATCTCATCAGAGAACTTCTCACTTGAAAGGAGTCTATCATTTTCATGCTACTGATTGTAGTGCAGCCTTGTAACTACAGGAACCCCATAAAAGGGGTACCAGGATTTTATAATAAAAAAAGAATATAATCTGAAAAATAGATGTAAGAAATCATCTGAATGGCATGCAAGCAGCAGTACAAAAAATAGAACCTTGCACCTTTTACAGTCTCTAAACTCTATACTTTATATTACCATAATGACATACAAATTCCAAACCACTGATCCAACTCATGACTTAACATTTACACTGCACACCTACCACACATTACCCAAATGTCTTCAGAACACATCATCAAAAGCTGACTATCCCCAAACATTCTCTAAACATCTAATGAACACAAAGTTTGGAACAAAATTCCATGACATCAAATCATCACCCTCCACATTCCATGCATAGCCTCTCCAAGAAAACTGAAGAAACATTGCATGGATACCCATTAGTATCTTCCTTGAATACTATACTTTTGATCACAAGTAAGCATCTTCATTATTTCTATCAGCAGCTCATAACATATTATAAGACTTGAAGAATATCAGACAATCAGTCTAAAGTTTTGCTTAATTTCAGACATTGATGCATCATGTAATTAGAGATGCAACACCAAATCTTAATCTTGCTTCTCTCTTCCCACACCCTCCATCAAACTAACATGCTGTTTCCAACTAATGTTTATTCCTCATAACACCACTGTGCCTTACACTTACATCTAATATCCTAGTTGATATCACTCCTTTGTACAACCTGATTCTGTAAACTTAATGCCTTTTTTTGAAAAACTTAATATCTCATATGAGCTAGTGAAAAACCAGCTTACACAGACTGTAAAAGCTTTTATGTAAGCCTTTTCCTCTCTAAATACATAGTGAATCATATGAATATGGAGAGCAGGAGATGGACATGTATTAAGAAAAACATCTTGTCAAACTTTCAAGGTTTATTCTAATCTCATTATTATGTTGGTTGGTTGCCTGGCTTTTAGCTCTATTACCTACCAGGGTCAGGGCATCCATGTCAAGCTAAATTGCATAACTGAAAACTTCTTAATGTTTCTTTAGGTGTTTAAGAATATGTGCACTCACATTATGTATGTGTCCCTTGTTGATATGTCTAAAGAGAAAGAAAATATAAAAACCACTCAGAGAAAGAAAATCTCTGATTATGAGAATATATGTAAGCATACAGCAGAAATTGAAAAATGCTATGAAAGCAATGTGATTAAAAGAACTCTCTTGCAACATACCCAGAAAACATATCAAACTCACATAAAACACTTTGGCCCAATTGCAATCCAAGCACTCATAGATATCGTCAAACACTCCTGGCTGCACAACAAAATCCCTAACATGTAGAAACTTGCCAATATAGCATCAATCCTAAAACTCTCCAACCTACCCAATTCCTCCTCCTCTTATTCTTACACCACTTATGTCTTCAGTTCCCAACCTCCAAAAAACTGATTCACAACAGTCAAGTAAAATATCCCAATCTAAATTATACAAAGGGATTTTAGACTCGATCATTTCACTATCACACTACACATAGGCCTTACAAAACATATCCTAGATGGAATTAACCAACCACAACCCCATTCCTGCTCAGTAATAGTGAACAACAGGCATAAACAAAGCATTCAACACTGTCCTCCAAAACTTCTTCACACAAAAGATACTTAAAAGCACCCTCCACAACAATGAAAAAAGTGGTTGGACACCCTTCATAGCTGGCAACCAAGCCAGATTCATTAAAAAAGGCTTCATCTCTAAAACTTTTCAGTCTACCATGGAGTCCTCTGAAGAACAGGTATTCTCCAACTCTCTTCAATCTCTTCTTACATGATCCCTCCCGCAGATCACAGAATGAAGGTCCTCTCATATGCAGATGACCTTACAATCACACCACAGCAACCTGACACCTACATGAAACACTACCTTACATGATTGGAAAAGTGGTTCACCCAGAGAAGAATGTCTGCATTTCTTAGGATGCCTTCAGCCACCCTTTTAATCCCAAACAGGCACGAATGACCGATCATTCCTACTTAACAAAACAAAGTGTTCTGGGCAACATGACATTCACACATCACACCTTAGATACCAGTATAAAAACAGTGTATTAACTAAATGCACTGAGAGCACTAAGTGATAACAGGTTTGGACAAAAAAGAATACCTTGGTATCCTTAACAAACAGTTTATCCACTCCATCAACAACTACACATTAACTGCCTGGTCATCCACCCTGTCAAAAGGCAATATAACAAGACTGCAAACCACACAAAACAGAGCACTCAGAACACTCAACCGTTGCCCAAAAAATACAAGCATTATCTACCAACGAAATAAAGATCCTCCCAATACAATTCCACTTCAATATGCTTGACATTCATTTCTTTGCAACATCACCGGAAGCTTCCCTTCCAAACCACTCTACAATTATCCACCTACCCCCAGGTAGAAATAAAAAGCCTACCCCTACTGCATACTTCAGCAACGTATACTCACAGATCCTCTTACCTAGAACAAACAAAACACTGACAAAACATACACATACCTCCATGATTTGACAAGCGCTCAACAACCACCCTCCCAACTCCATCTTAAATGCCACCCCTGACATACACTTATCTGAAATCATACTACCTAGACATACATGGGTAACACTTTCCCATCTATGCTCTGGACACAACCCATCCCTACAACACTATAAACACCAATTCATCGTACCTTAAGACACTTCATGACCACCATATAACTACCACAATAGAGCACCAAATACTGATCAACTGTCACACACCTTCACCATATAGACTCAATGATGTCACCACTTTATAACCCATAATCCTTCCCAATGGACATGGGCAGTTTCCTGAGTGCTGCAAGAGCCCTATAGAAGATAGGTAGGACTCTTGGAGCAGAAAATAAGTATGAGTGTTCAAACTGCACAGGTTTAAGCGTGTGAAGAGTACTTGGTGAATGGTATAGGAGTGCAGTGATTAAGAGGAGGGTGGTATACACAGAACATCAGTCTTGGGAGTAACAATGTGGTTTCAGGAATTACAGTAAAGGATGTGTGGATCAGGTGTTTGCTTTGAAGAACTGCTGTGAGAAATACTTAAAGAAACAAATGGATTTGTGTGTGGCACTTATGGAACTGGACTAAAGTATATGAAATGGTTGATAAATATGCCTTGTGGAAAGCATTATAAATATATGGTGTGGGAGGAAGGCAATTAGAAAAAGTAAGGAGTTTTTAATCAAAAGAAAGAAGCATGTGTGTGAGTAAGAGACAGTCGGGTGAGTGGTTTCAAGTGAAGGTTGGTTTATGGCAGGCAGTCTAAGATGCAACTATGGCCGTTTAATCTGTTTATGGGAGGGTTTGAGAGGAAGGTAATCATGGAGGGAGAGGCAAATCTGCAGAACCACAAACCACCATCCACAACAAGGACCCATAGACCTTTCCAAGGTTTCCCCGGCTGCCTCATATCTCCTAATTCAGTTAAGTGACAGCACATTGCTCCAATTTTCTCTGTCCCTTGCATGCCTTTCACCTCCCTGTTTGTTCAGATCCCAAGCTCTCAAAATCTTTTTCATTCCATCCTTCCATATCCAATTTAGTTTCCCCATTCTTTTTGTCCCCTTCATTTCTGACACATGCATCCTCTTCATCAACCTCTCCTTACTCATTCACTCCATATGTCTAAACCATTTCAGCACACCCTTCTTAGCTCTTTCAGCCATATTCTTTTTAATATCATACCTCTCTTTTACTCTTTTATTACTTACTTGATCAAACAACCTCACACTATGTATTGTTCTCAAACATTTCATTTCCAACATATCCACCCTGCTTCACAAATCTTCACCTATAGCCCATGCCTTACACCCATACATCATTGGGACTATCAAACCTCCAGACATACCCATTTTTGCTTCTCAGATAATGTACTTTCTTTCCACACATTCCTCGGTGCTTCCAGAACCTTCGCCCCTTACTCACCCTATCAACCACTTCCACTTCCCAGGTTCCATTCACTGCCTTGTCCACCAAAAGGTATCTAAAACACTTCACTTCCTCCAAATTTTCTTCAATGATAGGGTGGGTGAGGGGCAAAAGTTCTGAAAGTACCAAGGAATGTGCAAAAACAAAGGACATTATCTGGGAAGCAAAACTGGGTATGTTTGGAGGTATGATAGTCCCAATGATGTATGGGTGTAAGGCATGGGCTATAAGTGGAGATATGTGAAGCAGGATGGATATATTGGAAATTAAATGTTTGAGGACAATACGTAGTGTGAGGTGGCTTGATTAAGTAAGTAATAAAAGGGTAAGAGAGAGGTATGATATTAAGAAGAATGTGGTTGATAGAGCTGAGGAGGGTGTGCTGATTAGACATATGAAGTGAATGAGTAAGGAGAAGTTGAAAAAGAGGATGTGTGTGTCAGAAATGAAGGGGACAAGAAGAAGGGGGAAATTAAATTGGATATGGAAGGATGGAATATAAAAGATTTTGAGTGCTTGCGGTCTGAACAAACAGGAGGGTGAAAGGCATGCATGGGACAGAGAAAATTGGAGCAATGTGATGTCATTGAACTGAATTAGATATAAGGCAGCCAGGAAAACCTTGGAAAGTTCCATGGGTTCTTGTTGTGGATGGTGGTTTGAGGTTTCAGTACATTACACATACCACCCAAAGAATGGATGTGAACAAAAGAGACCTTTCTTTGCCTCTTCCTGGTGCTACCTCACTATTTCACCAACCTGGGAAATGGCAAACAAGCATGAAAGAAAGAAAAAAGGTTTTATATAGATGTCATTAGTTTGACCTCAATATCATCTGACTGGCTGACTGAGAATTCTAGCATACTAAGAAACTATAATCCATTGTATCAATATTCTTAAATCTTCAAGAACCAGATAGATATTGTTACTGTCATGAAGGTATTAACAACAGTTACCATACTCAATGATAGTTAATGTAAGGGACTTCAGATATTATTTGAATAAAAGCTCTCTTTCAAATAAACTTACCAATTTCAGAAGTAGAAATTATCCTTCTTTTTCTTTCTGAGTCACTTACATTTCTTTGTTGTTAAATATTCTTTACTATTCAACTTAATTCATCGGCAGCCTCATCCCAGTCTACAAATAGCATTTCCTTTCCTTTTCTCAAAGTCCAAAGCATCTATACATTAAAAAACTTTTTCCCATGTCAGTATTACTTCTTTTAGCTTCAAGCTTTACTCCATTTGTCCGGGTAACTGTATTCTCTTGTATTTCAAATATATCTTTGTGATTTATATTATTAAATCTATTATCAGAGTAGAAAACTTCCCCACATCAGCTTTACTAACTTGTACTCACCTTCTGGAATACATTAGTAAGTCTGTACCACTGTGGAGCCTCCAGGAAACTGGTCCAAGGCACAGGTAAGTGCTGATTGTAGATGATCTTGCCATAGACATTTGGTTCATACACAAATGATCTGTTGATGACATTTATAATATAAGAATATCAAAAGATATTATTCTTAGATAACAATACCTATACTACAATGTGTAATGTTAGAAACATTTCTATAAATGATTTTAAAATTCTTTCTTTCTAACTGGAGTCAGCTAGTGAAAAGGGGAAATGGGAGAGTTCTGTCCTCTTTGAGGAAAGTAGGCTCTCAGTATCAGCCTACCAGTAATCCCATCCTCTGATCCCAGTAAAAGTATCACCTTGCCTAAATCACTTTGTCACTGTCTCTTCTTAAGAAACAGTGTGTATATAAAAGTTTGAATCCAGATTTAGGGAAAACAAAAGTGCTCTATTCAACAACAGTCACTGGTTTGCCTTCAATTATGCCCTTTTATCTCTATTTGGTATATCTTACCATTACTATCAATGTGAAATTGTTCTTTAGCTTGCTTTCACCCTGGAAGACTGATATGTTTTACTGGGAGCTCATATTACAAATATATACAGTAATACTGTACATATGATATGAATAACAAAACTCTAAGAATGACAATAAATCACAAGACATCTTCATTATGCTCCTCGAGAAACCAAATTCAAGTGACAGACAAAAGATTGCAGGACAAAGTAACTGTTTAAAACATGCCTATGATAAACACTGAGTACAATATACTGATTAGAAACAAATAATACTAGGAAAAAGGCACCAACAAGTTGTCATAGAATTAATATAACACTAGTCGTCTAGAGCACATATAACTGAAAGATCAAAATGGAATATTGCCCAGGAAACTAATATCTTTAGTAAAGAGTATTGAGAAGAACCAGAACTGTACATGTATTACAAATGATCGATAAAACTTTAAATGAAACACGACTGACAATGATTATGAAAGAATATTGCAACCAATAGCAACGAATGAAAATACAGAAGAGAGAACTAGAATTGAACTAACAGTCTACAACATTATATGATATAGAGATAAGCATTATGGAGTACTAGATTTCTGTAAAAATTTTACAAAATTAGTTCTGCAGTTAAAATTATATAACATTAGATTAGCTGGGATTACATACAGGTTTGAAATACATAAGATGAAAGCTAAATATAACACTGACAAAGCATGACTGACAATGTATAAGAGAGACTATTTACTTAGGAACAAATGAAACTGACTATTAAGCACCAAGTAGCATTAGAAAATAAGATAAAAACACTGACAAAAACTAACCAGAAAATTTGAAATAGAATATTGCAAATACTGCTGAGCAGCAGATACCAAGGAGAACTAAAATAACAAAAGATCTTTATAATATTAAATAATACTGAATAAAATTACCTTGGAGAAATAGAGCTAATCCAAATATAATACAGAGTTAGATATACCATCTGGACAATACAAAAACATTTGTTCAGGGTGTATTACATTTCTTTTGTATTTACCTTTTAATCTTACCCCTGGGGATAGGGGAGAAAGAACACTTCCCATGTATTCCCTGCGTGTCATAAAAGGTGACTAAAAGGGGCAGGAGTAGGGGGCTGAAAATCCTCACTTCCAGTTTTTACTTTTCCAAAAGAAGGAACAGAGAAGGGAGCCAAGTGAGGATTTTCCCTCTTAGGCTCAGTCCTCTGTTCTTGACGCTACCCTGCTAACACGGAAAATGGCGAATATGTATGAAAACACTTATAATCTAAGATTTCTATTGCCTGTCATGATCACAGCAACATCTGTAAACAGCTTCAGTTATCCTACAGCTGCAAGACCATCTCCCCTCTGTAGTATTTTGCTTTAGCAGTTCATATTTTCAATTCTGAGAAGTTGATTTCCCATGTATATCAGAACCCCTGAACTTGTGTTTCACACTTATGCTCTACAACTACACTGTGAATTATGACATATCCAGAAGAAGGTTCCTTTACTTCAATTTTCAATAATCATATATCTCTAGGAACCCTTTTATGGGGCTTCTGCAGCTTCCAGGCTGTGCTACAATCAGTAGCAGAGAAAGGATAAACTTCTCCTGAATAACAAGTTTTTCAATGAGGCTGCTCCCTTTTGTCCATTGGTAATGAAACAACCTTGCCGAAGGTGACTTTTCACTTGCAGCATAACCATGTGCAGGGAAAATGTGATAACATCATCTTTATTGAATTAACTAACATATCTTGGATCTCAACAGAAATCATATGCCTAGAAATTTTGTGTTTTTATCTACTTATGCAATTCAATGCATTTACACATTTAACATTCAATTCTATGTAAGTACATAAGCCCTTACAATGTAAGCTGGAATAAGAATATGCACTCTTTATGTTTTATGTCATGAGGGACTTAATAACATTAGCCTATATATACTTATGCACCAGAATGACATCATTAAGAAATGGCAACTCATGAAACTGATGCCACACAATGAGCCAATTGT
Source organism: Panulirus argus (assembly GCA_038088735.1). NCBI lineage: Eukaryota > Metazoa > Arthropoda > Malacostraca > Decapoda > Palinuridae > Panulirus > Panulirus argus. Next base: position 3,592 of record JAYMFT010120263.1, on the reverse strand, counting down.
CTTTAAGTAATGAGTTAGTATCAGTTAGAAAGTTGCAGGGGTGAGTACAATAACTACTCACTATCAGACCATCTTTAGCCCCTCCCAACCCATCTAAATCCCGGTGAGCTACAAGGTGGAAAAGGAAAGGAGGAAAGTGCAACAGAAGAGAATGACATCTCTGAAACAGACAATCCAATCACCAAACAATAAATCACAAAACTGAATGTAGATCAGCTGGCAGTAGATGTCCATGTGAAACTGGAAAATAAAATATATACCCGTGTATATGATGAAATATGATGAAAAAATATTGCATAAAAAAAAAAAATATATATATATATATATATATATATATATATATATATATATATATATATATATATATGATCACTTGGTTCCTTATGAGAACTGAAGCAGCGAGTAGGGAGTGATTTCTGAAAACGAAGGCTCCAAGAGGATGTCTTGTGAGAAACAGAATGATAAACATTTTTTTGAAAAGAAATAAAAGGTTTTGATGAGAAAGTGAGGTTCATAGGAGATGGAAGGATCCAGCATGACATGGCTTGCCTGGCACGCGCAAAACGAGGGTGAAGCAGCAAGAAGGAGCAGGGGCAAGTCGGTCGGCACACAACACGATAATGAGATTATGGCGGAAAGGGTCAGTGAAGAGGACATGGGAGGAGAGAGGGTGCCGCATCCTGTACTGCTGACACAATAGAGAGACTAGACGTCCGCAGACACGCACTGGTGCGCGCCCTCTCTCACCCGACACACACGCGCACGCACATGCATATGCAAATATATCCAGTAATATTTGCAACTGCAGACAAATATTTCCTGCCGAGAGAGGAATTTAAATGAAAGTTTTGGAACGATTCAGACAGAGTCTCATGTAAACATACCTACGTAGTGGAGGCAAGACGTTCTATCACCCTGGAATATGTGGCTGAACGCGTCCTGCTATCAAACTGGTATTAGGAAAAACATCCCAGGATAAGGTGGCTGTGGCCTTGGTGGCGTTGGGGCAAGTGGAAATGGCATCAAGAGGATATGGAATCCAAGAGGCTTGAGTATTGAAAAATGAAGGAAAGGAAGTATAATGGCAAGAGCTGAAGGTACAAGGAAGTGAGGGCGAGCGGACTTGAGGGTAAAGGTTTCTGGGAACAAGGAATCTTTCTGGACAAAATGCGAGGGATGGGGGCAAGTAAATGTAATGAAGAAGGCAAGCCTAGAGGCATGGAAGTAAGGGGAGCAGTTATAAAAAAGCGCACAAGCAAGCGGTCTTTTCCTCATGGAGTCTTCGATAAGCTAGAGCCTTTCATCCTCTGGCCTAGGGAGAGGGAAGGCAGGGTTCAGTATGGACCACGTGTGGTAGGGAAATAGCGAGTTGAGATGAAAAATGTTGAAAACTTTTTATTAAGAAGCGTTACGAAGGAGAGAGTATCTTCCTGTGAGTACCTACTATGAATCTTTGCCAAGAGACAAGGTTATCGCGTAACGTTCACAGAAGAAGAATTTTGTTTTAATGATATTAAGGTGTATGAGTTATATGTTGTCAAGTATTGTGTGTGAAATGAAAAGAGCGTGTTTGTGTCTGTGGACTGAATGCCAGCAGCCTGTATACAGATGAGGCAAAACAAGAGAAGCTACGTGGTTTAGGAGGGGAACTTGAAAGCCACTGAGGTGCTGGATGACTGTGCCACCGTCACTTAACCCAGCCGGTAGTACCTCCCTGATCATTTGCTGTCTACCACCTACCTCCAAGAGAGAGAGAGAGAGAGAGAGAGAGAGAGAGAGAGCGATGAGTTCCAGAAACTCTCACACTTGTCAACGCATATAAATGACCCCCCTTCCACAATCCACCTAATTATCAAAGTGACTATGCTAATATTCGTTAAGAATTCTCTCAATTGAAAGCATTATACATCTCATATGACATCAGTGTACCGGAGCGAAGACCTACATTCATATAAAGGTTAAATGATAAGTGTGGAGGTAACAGACCATGGTAAACACCTACCAAGTTTTAGGTCGATCTCCCAATCAGTACAAGAAGGTATGAAAAATAAGAACGTGAAGCAATCTACTCTTTTCTAACTGCATAGTATTTTCCTATTGAAATATACATATGTCAATTTACAAAAGACAAAGAAAATGAAAGTAAAAGAATGAAAGCGAAACCGCGCTCCCAAGAGATGGAAACGCGAAACTCCAAACAAGAACAGAGAGATCTTCCCGGCACCTCACATGAGCACTGAGTAATATCAACCATCAACATACAACAGATATAGCAATATGAAAACATACTCTAAAAGACTGAGTAAGATCTAGCGAATGCAATCTATAAAATCAGAAACCCATGTTTTTAAGCTTCTTTGCAGCGAATAGACACAAATCATGGAATGTAGATTGGAGAAATAACTAAAGTGGAATGCAACTGTTTCACAAAGTGCAGACGGATTTTTGTGCTGCAGATACTGGACCTTTCTGACATTTTGTTGGGTCCGTCCACCATTTACACATGTATAACCGACAGTAGTGACAGCTGCAGGCCTGTTGGCTGCCTCTGCTAATGTGAAAAATGACAAACGTTACCCATTGCTTAAATGGATGAGTAACTCAGCATTAAAATCGTGGTTTACACCAACCAGGAGTAATATACAGCTTTTGTTCTAAGCCGGATTGAATGGCGTATTACTAGTATAACTCTCCTCACCTTTGTTACCAACCTGTTAAATCTATAATCACAATTCAACAACATCCAATATCACTCCAATCTTGAATGATTGTCTCATGAAAGGCTTTCGTGAACTCAGAGTAGGATGTGTAAGGTATATTGACCAACATTCTTTAGCTTAAGAATCTGATCATATTCTTTCCTGATTTCGAAGGAACTTTTATGACCAACACCGTGTACCACGGAGAGGCCTCTCATCCACCACTATCTGTACGTTTACCAACCACTGGTACGAAGGATTACCGAAAAGGTACATGATGAATAAACCCATAAACACGCGTTCGGTTCCAGGGTTAATAATACAGTCTTTATGTCAAAATATAGCGCCATACAGATCCTCATTCTTTTAACATTAGATGAAAAAATGTACCAATGGAACTAGTTGATATATTTTCTCTTCAAGGAGGCACGAGATATTTTCTTTATAAATATAAAGGTGTGGTGATGAATTCCTTTATTGTCTTTAACACTAAAACGATATCCATGGAAGTAGCACCAATGAACCACAAGTTGTGACCAATTCACTATTCTATGAACACGTAATCATTCCAAGGCTTGACAACACTACTAATTAACTACAATAATATCTTTAAACCATATATCCATGTTCAGCATGATGAAGAGTACAGTTATGAAATTTGAGAAAACCATTCAGTATCTGAAAGACTGAGCGAAAAATAGGATAAAATGGATTGGGTAATTCATTTACATATCTATGTTTTACGTGTCGTAAAAGGTTGGGTTAGGTTAGGTTAGATTAGAGGAGGGGGCAGGGGGTCTGGAAATCATCCCTCCTGTTTTTACTTTTCCAAAAGAAGGAACAGAGAAGGGAGCCAAGTGAGGATTTTCCCTCTTAGGCTCAGTCCTCTGTTC
>JAYMFT010120252.1:0-13275 GCA_038088735.1 Panulirus argus | reverse complement strand
GTGGACTCATTGCATCATTCACAGAGAATCATTAGCATCCAAAAAAAATGAGTTCAGAGTTGCATGGGATATTGAATAATGGCGTCAAAGTAATCAACTTAAAAAGTCAAGGCCACTTAATGCTCGCCTGTTTCACAGACTGTGCTAATGCATAGGGTCTGAGCACACAGAGCTATTATTGCACACGGAGGTGCACTGGCTGTCGAGAGGGAGGGTACGTGCCAGATTGCTCGAGGTGCGAGATGAGGAAGGCTCCTTCTTATCAGTACATGGATCTTCTTTCGCCATATTCTTTTGAAAACACTACTTGGCTTGCACAACTGGCATATCTTGCAGACATAATTTGCAAAATGAATAAGTTAGATTTGTCTCTGCAAGGCAATGATACAAACACTCTCAGCTTGTATGATAAAGTTGCTGGTTTTTAAAAAAAAAATAGAGTTGTAGAAGGAGATATGCTCAGGGGGAGATTTTGCGTGTTTTTCTTTGTCAGATGCTTATTGCTCCAGTAACAATGATGAGAGAGAGAGACTGTGAAACCAGCTATCATGGAACATTTGACCAACCTTACCTGTGCGTTTAAATCTTCCTTTCCTGACACATATGAGAGATTTGTACAGATGGATTGGGTTTGAAATCCATTCCTCCTATCTGCAAAAAAACAAGAAGCTTCCTATTTGCCTTCAGGAAGCGCTGCTAGAAGTGTGTTCAGAATCGTGGCCTTAAACTGATGTTTGAAAGCCCAATCCTCACACGGTTTTGGAGCTGTGTGAAGAAGGAGCACCCTGACCTACGAAAGAAGGCTTTGGAAAACCTTCTGCCCTTTGCGCCTACCCACATTTGTGAAGCATATTTCTCTGCATTGAATGCAAAGTCAAAACAGATAAACAACCTTAAAGTAAACGAAGAACAAAGCCTGATCAATAACAGTGGCCTCTCTACCACCCGGAATGGCAAAATTCAGTGAACATCAACCCCACATTTCACATTGAGTTGAAAGTAATTTTCAAGAAATTTTATGTTATTTCGTTAGTCTTTTTCCTTAAGTATTCTGAATGATAAATCACTGTCAAGCGCTCAATTCAGCGAATCTTTAATGTAATTAGTATTGTCCGTCCAAATATTGAGTTTAATCAGTCATGGGGTACTTAGTGGTAGAAGATAACAAGGTGTGCGGTAGGCAAAAATGTTTGGACAACACTAGTTAAGACCATCTTCCCAAATGGATCAGCTGCATGCAAAATCAACGTTTAAAGGAAAAATGATGAAGCAGGCATGGTGCTCTGCTGCTGCCACAGTAAGGAAACTTGGTGTGTTGCAGGCTACAGTTTAGAAGTGGTATGGATGGGACAAGTAGAGGAACCTGCGTAACCCTCAGGGGTCATGTACGCTCGGCCACAGGAGTTCGCGATTATGTACATACCTAGTTTACTATGTCAGCTGACATGGTTACACTGTATGGGGGAGGAGTTAGGGTACTTGGGGCATAGTAGATTGACTTGACCTGTTAAATAAGATGATTACTTTTAAAACTCTTATTGTTCTTGCAGATAGGTCTGGTAGAATGTTTTGTGTAACTAAAGCTATCATGCACGTAAAAGGAAAAAAAACCACCCATGAATGTTTATGAACGTAATATTTCGTGTTGTTGCTTAGACCTGCTGTTGTACAGTAGCTGTCAATCATCACGTGATATGGTAGATGACACTTTCTTAGCAAGTGTTTCCTGTTGAAGTCCATGTAGGGTTCTGTATACCATATCGTTACATACAAACACAGCAACATTTACGGACTAAAAGCTATGTCTTGTGGCGTCTAGACACATCGTCTCCAACCTCCCCCCCTCCTTCTCCGTCTCCCGGTGGTTCCCTAACCCCTTCCTCCCTAAACTTCTAAGGTGCATTTCAAACTCCAAGTCGGCACACCTTAGACCATGCAGATCAAAACAGGATATGAAATTATTCTTGAAAATGTGCTAATCCGTTCCCACCATCATCTGCCTGAACACTCAAACATCACCAGTCATCCCGCACCTCCGCTCTTTCCCTCCCTCACTCATCCTCTTTAGCATCTCCTCCACTCTCCCTTCGCTCCCTGAAACCATGCATTCAAGGGTGGTTGAGGTGGCGTTGATGTGACATATTCCACTGTGGTCATTGTATGACGTCATTGTTGTAACGTCAGTTTGGAGTATATTATTTGATAGTGTTGCTGTGTTTTCCATGTGTTAAAGTGTAGATATTTCTAATGACTGTACTTCAGATTTCGCCAGCTCATATCTATTTACTCTTCCTTTGGTTATTCATTAACCACTCGCGTAACATGTGAGATTTAACAACTGTTGGACACAGCTGGTGTGTTTCTGTTCAACTACGTACATGGTATATAGAATCCTGCTCGGACTTTCACAGTGGACACTTGATAATAAAGTGTCATCTACCATACCACGTGATGATTGACAGCTGCTGTATGACAACGGCGGATCTTGGCAACACCGAGAAATATTATAGTACAAAATTGTCTTCACAAAGCTGGCGTGCATCATAGAACACCCGTCATCAAAGATAAGCTGGACGCGAAATACTGTATGAACAGGCTCAGGTTCGCCTAGCGCTATGTGCATGAGGTTGTGGAGTTTTAGGGAAGCGTTATTTTCTCAGATGAGAAACCTTTCACCACCAGTCACGTGCAATAACATTGCTGGCGATCAAATCAGACAAGATACTCCCGGCAGAACATTAACGAAGTTACAAGGAGCGGCCATAATACATGTAAAATGTGTAGGGGTGGATCCATTTGTACGGGTTGAGAGAGTTAACTGTAACTGAGGGAAGATGCAACGCTGAGAAATGTATCGAAAAACAGAAGGTGATGGTTTCCTTAGTTCATGCCATGGCCCTAACCTACCCAGAACGGATACTATATGTGCGGGGAAGAGAATTTTGGTTGGATATCAATTCCTATGAAAATCCTTTTCCTCCTTCGCTGTTCTTCCTTCCTCAAGCCATCCTCTCCTTCGTCCTACATCTACATATCCTACTCCCACATTACGTTCACCCCTCTCTTCCAATAAATCATCCATATCTTACCCCAGCACACACATCTTCCCGTCCCAACCTATAACTACTAATCATCATCCCCATCTCCTCCCACTCCCCTCTATCCCTCTGTAACTATAAATGTAGTTAATACTCAGCAGTGCATTCGCTGCTGTCGTCCATTTTACCGTTTAAGATCCGATTGTCCTATTTAACAACACCAACACCGTCTTCCGCTTGCTTACTCCATCTATGTTGTGACGACTGCCTGTCTTTCTCGTCTGCTCCCGTGCTCACCCTGCCAACCCAACCAGTCCCATTACCCGCATCCTGCGTCCATGCAGTGTGGTCCACGGCCGCACACCTTTCCTTCTCCACCGAAATTCTTTCTCTCCTGTCTTAAAATCCCTGTCTTAAGCCCTCCCTCTTACCTCCTTACTTACCATATTCATCGTATGATAAACATCACAAACTATGGAAGCATTCCATCTCCCTTTAGCTGCTAAGCTTTGCATTTACTGTTACGAAAATGTATCACTATCTTTTCCAAATCACTTAATGTCTACATGATTTAATAGGAGAGCAAATAGGTTGTCAGACTGAATATCTAGAGCTCTTGTTTCATCTCCTTTAAGATTTATGTTGCCTACCCATGTCTGTTTCTTGTACTATTATTTCTGCAGTACGTCATCAGTACATTTGTTTTTTGTTTTTTTGTCCTGAATATTCTGTTGCTGCGTTATGTTGGGCTTGCATTTCATCTACTTTCTATTTCTCCCTGAGGACTGCTCAGCATAAAAGTTTCAACATTTCATTTATGACCGCATGTTTATGTCCATCAAGCAGAATGGGAAGAATATCTCCTGAAACTGACAGTTTAGTGACTTAGATATTTAGATACTTAAATATTTGGATTTCTTAAATGTCTTAACTTAGATGTAATTAGCAATTCTAGTTGTCATGATTTCTTTCTTTTGTAAATCATTTTGACAATATGAAGATGGTTTATCAAGAGCTGGCTGGCTGACAGGGCCATAGTGGCGGGGAGGCTTGGAGGGGGATGGCACTTCCAACAGAAGCGGAGGAGGAGGAAGGTGTTAGTGCTGGAGGTAGGGAGAGAGATGGAGGGAAAGACAATAGCTGGTGCAACGCAGGTATTGCCGTGGCCATAGCCTACTCTGGCTTCTTTGATGGTCGATATAAGACGCAAGGAAGCTGTGATATATTGACTTACTTCCTTCTGAGATTTCTAACCATGTTCCTCAATCGTTAATACTTCTCTAATGGTGGAAAACTGGCTGAGGATTCTAGGCCAACTGGTGGTGTATGTTTTATTTGCTGGTTATGTTAATGTTTAATTTCGTGGCGGTTAATGTTGGGTTTGCTGGCGATACAATTTATAGAGGCGTTCAGGGAAATAGTTTCAACTGCTCTTAATCAACTTAGCTGTGAGGTCCAGGCCGACCAGGTGATACTGATAGTGGACCCGGTGTAATCTGTTACTGAGGTGACGCCCACGCACTAGCGAAAGACTTCGTATTTCTCCGTCCATTAAATCAGTATTTATAAATCATAATAGTTAATCATACCCTATCCACACTATAGATGATGTGGAGTGGAATATGAAATGGATTTGCACTAAATGAGAAGGGAGGGGAGATCTGAGACGGGGTTGTGGCTGGAGTTGGGGTTGGTATGAGAGGCCTTGTTTTGGGGACATATTTAGGTGTGTGTGTGTGGGGGGGGGTATCGTACGTTTGGAAACGAGGTTTTAACATCGCTGCCAGATCTTATCCCTACCAGGAACTTACCTGGTTTCTGCGATTTATTCTATTCGGCCGACTGTATATGGTGGGACTGATATTACTAAACATCTATATGGAAAGGCTAACTGCAGTACTTCTAGTGAAAGTATATCGTATTTCAAAAGTCAGACACCTAGCCCTAAAACTTTAGAAATGGCTGCTGCTCACGTGAGGTTCGTGGGCCTGCCATGCATAGAAAGTCTAGGAAAACCAATGATCTGATCTGATGACTGTTTCAGAAGTCATTCACACTAACTTTGTAACTAGATGTAGGTGACTCAGCTAGAACTAAGTATAAAGCAGTTGTTACGTGTTTTCATCTTTCACCTTAACTGACTTGGAGAGCAGTTAATGACTGCTAATTTTTTAACATTATTAACTGCAGCATTCGACCTCAGGAAGGTCGAGCTACTAACAGGGTTAATTTCCTTTTTTCAAGCGAAACTCATTAACTTCAAGGTCCACACATACTAACTTTCTTGCTCTACCATGAAGCACGTTGTGTATAATACGAACCAATGCCACAGGGACCACCAGCTACCCCGTATCTTTTTCTTTTATTTCTGATAAAAAACTGCGTTACTGGAGACAAATATTCATACTACAAGTATCCGGAATAATATAAAATTTCATCCCCAGAGTATATAGCAAATGATTTTAACTATTTCCCAAGGCATCGTATGGATTTTCTTGGAAGCGAAAATATAAATTTGCTGTTTTTCTCATAGAAACAACAGTGTTTACCTTATTGAGCAATTCCTTCTGTGGCCTTAACACTTCTCATCCACAGCGATGCAGAGGTAAAGAAAAATCTCTTTAGAAGGAGGCGAGACGCTATAGGTCTTTCTGTATCCATGGTGAGGGTTGGGCTGGGGTGGTAGAGAGCTGTGAACTTCCAAGAAATTAGTTTCTCAGGTAAATATTTACGAAAAGAAAGAGAAGAAAAGGGTCCAGGATGCTTCTTGTTCTGGTTAGGAGCCACTAGTGTTATGTTTTTGCGAGATAGTGTTGACAGTGCAGGCGAAAGGAGAAGAGGAGGGGAATGGACTGGAAGTGGCATGATGGAGACGAGGAAAGGAAGGAAGGATTGAAGGAAAGGTGGGGAGAAGACAGGATAGTAGAAGGGATGACAGAAGGCGTGGTGGGATGGAAGGATAGCAGTTATGGGATAGCGAATGGAAAAGGACATCAGACATGACTGACATAATTGAGTTGCGCCATTAAGAAAGGAACTATGGCACTTCTGTACATATGGCATTACAGTATGGCCTATAACAGAGATTTAGATCGAGGTGTTAGCCTTAAGCCCTATATCTTTATGAACTTTTTAATACCAGCGAAAGACATAATTGGGTTAGTGTTTGCAAAGATGATCCAATATTGACTTGTGACGATTGGATCTGGCCTACTTCCTTCGGCAAACCATTCTCAACACTTGTAGTTCTTTCTTTTTGCCCTGTTGTCTTCCAAGAACCATGGTATGGGTCAGATGCATAGAGCCTTATCGTTGGGCAGTTGTAGACATACCGTCCACCGACCGAGGAAATGCCCCCAATTGGAAATGTTGTCCCTTTCCTTATACCACTGATTTTAGCGTCTTCCCACGACCGGCAAGCATATGGGAGATACTTCCCACAAGACCCTTATCACAGGGCAGAGCTGTGATATTGAACATTGTACACATAAATTGTTCCTTAATTTTTGTATTAACTATTCGGCCGATAGTTCTTCCGCGGGTCCTATCTAGTGGGTAAGTACCTGGCGGGTTGCTGTCTTGCGGTGAGTTCGGAGTTGTCAGCAGGAGAGCTGTAGGCATCGAATTCTTCAAGTATCATACCAGTAGACGAGAACTCTCCCTGTTTGCATAAACAGTATGATATACAGGCAATTACTCCTCTTCTTTTAGGCGCTCCTGTCCCTTGTCAGAATAAAGTATCGAGGCCTCTTTACCTGCTAGATAGAATAACTTTATAATTCACACTTTATACAGAGCCTCATGCCTCCCGCTTTTCACAGAGCCGACCATTATCCTTCGCTCACTCTTTGCTAATGCAACAACCCCTCAGTGGCTCCCCCAAGCCTTTCATCTCACCCAGAACCCTCTCTTCCCATGGGAAAGGTGGGGAAGCTTCGGTAATTACTGTGTCAACAGCCAACATCCGCACTCGAGCAGAGGACTGGCTGCCGCTTGGTCATCTCATTTTGTTTTAGGCAGCTTGGTAAGTGTGTAACTAACTCCACTAAATGACGTTACTTAGGGTAGTGTAAGTTGATCAGCTTCATGAGTATTAGTGCTCTCATGTTGATACTGCTTCATTTCTGCAAAATGACTAGAAATGAATCACTCCTGTGATCTTACTGCAAAAGTGAATAATGTGATGTTGTCTTCAGGAGTACTTCCCTACAACGTTAATGAGGGCTGCTTGTCTGCAGTTATGTTTTCACTGGAAGAAATCGCATCGAGTTGATATTATCATGTAGAATTCAACAACATTACGTTTTCTCCATAAGCTGAGGACATCTAATTGAAAATAATGCGATAATGATTTTTCCTTAATACTTTATCTTACCATGTACAAAAAAAGAAGCTATCTTTCATTTAGAAAGACACCGTAGTTGGCGCAGAGAGACAGTGATGAAGTAGTGTTGTTGAAGAGGGTGGTGAGAAAAGGGATGCAAATAGAGATGGTGATGAAAAAGGCGCTTAAGAGGATTTGATGAAAATAATGGTATTTCATAGGCTCCTGCTGAAGAAAATGGTAATGAATACAATAAAAATAATGGTGAAAAGAGCGTTTTATGCTTATGCTCGAGATGATCTTCTATGAGGAAAAGGAAACAGAAAATGATCTGTATTAATGTGATGGAAACTGGTACAAAAAAAGATAGATAAATCTACGAAAAACTATAGCAAGATGAAACATGGTTCTTTCCTCGTGATGGCGTGGAAAGCACCGTGACTTATGACAACCATGTCGTAGGACGTGTGATTGATGACTGGCACGTAGGGACTGCTCAATAGTGAGTGGTTCGTTACACACAACAGAGTGGTATTATTGTTAAATTGGGTAGGGAGGAGGCCATTAACCAGGAAAAAATAATCTAGTGAGATTAGCAAGTACTGAACAATTCCAGAAAAGTCACTTCGGAACAATATTAATATTGTTGATGTTATAGCGGGGCAGGTACAGTAATTACTAACGTTTTTCACCGACCAATCTGGAGTTAAGCTTAACAATCATTAGTGTCACATTTGGTAAAGTTGTAGGACACGAGCGAAAGATGATAAATGATGGCCTATGAAATATTGAAATATTCATCCAGCTCGTTTTGATGCGTGTTTACTTTTCTTACATTCGCTCATTTTTGAGTCATTTATTATGTATAAGTATATTTATGGCATTCCAGTTTCTTTTCGTGTTTTGGTAATCACTGATCATGGACGGAAATTTTATATAATGCTACACAAACCCCTTAAGAAGAATTACTCCTCTTTTGTAACTTACTGTGTTACCACATGCATGTCCCTCTGCCTTGCCTGACCTCCCTACCATCATCCTTCACTGTCATTCTCCATTACTCACACCTGCCTCCATCTCTGTTCATTTCATCGTTCGTTGCTGCTCTCCCTCACTGCCTTCCAAATCTTCTCTGCCATCACTGAAGGATGGCTCAAGGATCTCTTTGGCGGTATCGGCTTTCTAAAACCGACCAAATAAAACCAAGGGAAGGCAGCTTTTGGTGAAACTGGGAATTGTTTTAAATGAGGTGACTTCTATTCTGTCCGCCTTACTGTGGAAAATCAATGTTTAAATTCAGAACGCTAAAGTTTCTCTGTTCCAAGTCAGTAACTCATGTCAGCTTTAGCCAATCAGTATGTATTCGTCTCGTATCAGACAATGTTAAGTATCCTGCTTAACAGTATGAGCTTTTACCATACCATGCCATCTCAGGGAAAGAATTGATTCTTCTGAGACACACAAGATGGCTATTCATCCAACAGTTGCCGGCTTTTCACTTGATTAGAGTTGTGGCTAAACTAAAAATCAGACAATGGATGGAGTCTGTTGCACGAGTGTGTGCGTGTTGACGAATGGTGTAGATACCACGTTCCCACAGGATGTTTGTGGTTCTTGCTGTGCGCATTTACATATGTTGGAGGAGGTTGGTCAGTGGTCATCTGTCTTAAAAGATGCATGAGGACGACAGGACTGCAGAAGTTAATGGGATATCACGCTGACCAGAGTATGTGCCGTAAGTGATCGAAGAGCAGCATTAAATTCATATGATTTCGATGCTGCTCCTGAAGCAGTCCGGAGGTACATCCCAAATGCGAACAGATTAAAGGATCCTTGTGCTTCGTGTCAATTTTGAGCAATGTTATGAATTTCAGCTATATGTGTTTACAGGGTATGTCCCTCTACGGAAGGTCGATTGATTAACAGACCATGAAACCCTCTCATGCAGTGACTAAAAATCGATATTTGACTATTATCCTGAAAACAAGTGTTATATAGCGCAGTGAGGGTACGCCTGACTTCCCAGTTGGGTGTAGGGTCAGATAGGATTGTTTTTCTCTGGAATGAATGACTTTGTACCAGTAAGCATTGCGAACCGTCATCGGCGTGATAAGTGATTTCAAAAGTTCATGTCACTGTTGAGAACAAAGTAGTATTTTGTGCATTGCCTGCAAAGATCCTGATGCTGGTGTCTTAAAGTCCTGGAGTCACTGAGAACTGGAGAAAGTTGGACTATGAACGTGATTTTCAGCCAGTCTCTGGAGGCTCCTCGGACCTGCTGGGTGCGGCTTCCAAATGTCTGGTCGACTAGCGACTGAACCCAGCAGCCCAGTTGATGGTGCTAGAAGACCCTCGAAGACTTTACTAGGCATTCAGCAGATATGATTCAATCATCTGGACATCATTCAGATGAATCTACATTGCTCTTAAACACACATGACAAGGACGTCCAAGTCTTACATAGGTCGACACACCCTGCTAGTGAGGTCGACAACAATGGTACAACCGGAGATGATGATGAACTTACGGCTGTGTCTGACTTACTGTGTGAGCAGGAATATCTGGCTGCTCTACTCTGTGCGCGGCTTCCAGTGTGAGTAGGAGAATAATGTGTTGTCTTTAATATGTACGTGGCTTACAGTGTCAGCAGGAGTACCTTGTGCTGTCTTTATTCTGTACGTGACTTATAGTGTGAGACGGAGTATCTATTGTTGTCTTTACACTATACGTCTCTTATGTATGTATCCTTGGATACTGGTGCTTCTTCCAGCCGTATACTAAGAGTGTCAAAGCTGGACACTGGAAGCCAGTTTGATAAGGTAACTGGGATCCCCTTGTATAATGTGACTCTGCGTTAATCAAGACCACGGTAGGACAAATATATCACAACAATAACTCCAGTTACTGCGTATTTGGACCCGTAACTTGGTTTCTAGTAGCAGATTCTGCCAATGGGTTTACATCTGGAGGATTATACCCGATCCCAAAGACAAGAAGCCAGACCAGTGATCATCTCTGTAATGAGAAGCTTGGTATGGGTTATGTATCAGTTGGGGTTTCATCTGTACAGGTTTAAAGGTTTAGAACTGCAGCATTTGCGCCCCGTCAGGGATCTTTTATTTCGAATTGTTTGAGAAGATGCTTTGTGTATGCTTAGAATAAGAAAACTGATATAAAGATAAAGTGTTGGAAGATCCAAGTGAAGGCGGAGAACTTGTGAAGCAGATAGTGCCACTCTGTGTGTGAAGGGAAGGTGAAGATGGTTGTGATCTGTATAAGATTCAGAAAGAAGGTTCCGGTTGTTGTGCCTATGGGTGACATGATGAAACGCTGAGACATTATGTAGACAGAGGAATGGAACTGACGATAATATAATATGAGTAAAATCCCATAGTCAGTGAGGAAACATGAGAATGTCACCGAACTCTGCAATCTAAATGCAGCCTGGAAACAAATAACTGACAGTCTTAGGGGTTCAGGAGTCTCCAGCTGGTCCTATACTGATAGGCAGAGTTGTAGGTAAAGTACCATCTACCCATCATAAAGGCAATTTTCATTCAAGGGCAAGATTCTTTTGTGACCTATTAATTAGTCAGTAGTCAAGATTGATTTTCGACACGGAAAGGAAATGCTTATTTCTGAAAGAAAGAAAAATGTTAGATTTAAAAAGGAAAACTTCTGCTTGGCTTGTCTTAAAGAGATGGAATGAATACAGAGTAATTCAGACAGCAACAGACCACTGGGTCCTTTTAACGGTATTTGTGATAGTGGAAGATATCAGAAACTCAGAGATTAGTGTTGTAAAATTTAAAATGCGTAAAGACAATTCAAAGACAAAAACAAATTGTCAGTGTGACTAAGAATGCTGAAGTAATGTTAAGTCATGGACTTGAAGCGAAGTATTTATCAAGGCTCTTCTTCAACGTATCTATAGTACTGCTTTTAACTACTCTAACTGGCTAATCATTCCACATGTTAAAAATCCTGTTGAAGAAAAAGTGCTTCACCTCTTTCGAGGTAAAACGTTTGCCCACGAATTTGTATCCATTTCTGCGAGTGAGATCCAATTAGCTAAGTAGCATGATAGATCAAGATTATCAAAGCCTTTGATAATTTTGGATACTTGTACTAGATCACCCCTGGACCTTCTCTGTTATGAGCTAAATAGATTCAGGTTGCTTAATCGGCTCTCATGGAATTGCTTCACAGTCAGGGAATCATCTTGGTAGCCCGACGCTGCACTCTCTTCATTCTCTTTAAGTCTTGTTTTAAGTAAAGTGACCAACATTGAACATAGATTTCAAGATCAGGACGAACCAGTAAATCGTCAAGAGTAAGGATGATTTCCCTGGGTGTAATTCGAAGGCCTTACCCATGAATCCAAGATTTTTGTTAGTTCTTTTCACTGCTTCTCTGCAGTGGTTATTTGGTTTTAGACCACCAGAGATTATCATTACGCCTAAGTCTTTTTCTCACATACATTTCACAGATCAACACATTTCATACTGTAGCTTGCCTTTTAGTTTTTGCCAACAATATGTGATATTTTTCAGTTATCGATATTAGAATCCATGAACCACCGATGAGCAGTTTGAGGTTGTAGGCGTTCAAGATCGTTTGTAGATCATTTCCCAACTTTGTATTATTAGCGAATTTTGATATACTGCAATGCACCCCATAATCAATACCATCAATAATTATGAGAAAAAGAACCTGTCCCAAGACTGATCCTTGTGGCACACTATTTCTGTCCAAAATTCTTGGACATAAAATTTCCTGAGAAAATTTGGTACACACGAGGGCATAATATCCAGCTGTGGAGGACCAGTAAAAATTAGACAGACGGGAGACAACTTAATGCTTATACAGGCAGGAACGGAATCTCAGGCCAAGAAAAAATTTGGATCCAAGGTGTTTGGCGGGGTAGATGTTGAAGTATCGGCCAACCCTGTAAGAGAAGTTATCTACAACAGGAAACTCAATTACTCCAAAGAGACCCTGAGGAAAGATTCAGCTAGTCAAGGAGTGACAGAGGATTAGTGATTATCTGGTGATAACACTGACGCTTATCCTTACATTTGTCAGTGAACATTTGCCTAATAAGATTACAGCAGCGTGGTGTGTGATGGATGTCCGCCATTATTTACAATCTCCCAGACACTGCTTTAATTGTCAAAAAATGCTGTCACATGAGTAAATCCTGTCGCTCGTAGGAAGAGATCGCATCATTTGTATGAAAACTATAAAAAGAATCTCTCGTGTTCCAAACTCCAGTGTGCCAAATGCATTTAGCCTCCGAATTTTACAAATTGGGAAAAAAGAATGGAAAAATTAAAACTAAAGCTCTGTTTCTGTGTAACAAAAAATATATATTCTCTAGATAAATCAAGAAAGCAGGAGCAAACATCGCAAAAATTGTTCAAGATACCTTGCAAAAACCTGTAAGACAACCTCCAAAAAGTGCAGCGTTCTCATCTTCTCAAGAAGAGCAGATTATATCTAAAGAATAACAATCAACGCGTTCAGGGTAAGCACAAGCACCCAAACCCAGGGAAGCAGCGATGGCATATGGAAAAGATGCACTCAAAATGTGGGAGATGGGGAGATTAGAAAGGGTAATGAGTTGTGGGAAAAATAAGTAAAGTTGCTTGTAAAAGAGAAAATTGAGACGTTTGGAAAGAAGTTCAATTGATTGGGAGAATGTGTAGGAGGTCAAGAGAAAGGTGCAGGGGTTGAACAAGAGAGCAAATGAGAGTTAGAGTGAGACAATATCATTGAACTTTAGGGAGAATAAAAAGATGTTTTGGAATGTGAAAGACATTGTGCGAAAGACTAGAGAACAAATATATATATATATATATATATATATATATATATATATATATATATATATATATATATATATATATATAT
>JAYMFT010120251.1:0-27364 GCA_038088735.1 Panulirus argus | reverse complement strand
TATATATATATATCATTGGTATTATGCTTTATATTGTTAATGACTTTTAGTTTCACTGTTACGTGTCTTGGTGCTAGTCCCTGATACTGCCAAGCACATACAGTTTGATAGATTAAAAAAAAAATGAATGTAATATGCATCTTGATGGCAGTCTTTTCCTATTTTTTCAGAAATGTGTCCTTTATCCTTATCATCAGCATAGCTATTATCACTGCATCTGTTTGTGTATATGTGTCCTAATTTCGTACATTTACTTTTCGTTGAGGTTGAGTTTCACTATTATAATCATGTAATCTTCAGCATCTCAGAGGTGAATGTCCTACAATGAGTAATTTATTTAATATGTAATTTCAGAACACCGAGTTTGAGTTACAAGAAACATTTGTCACTATCTCAATTTTCTATTCTTGTTGAAATACTAGGACATTGATACTACCTCGGGGGCCCGGATTTTAAACGCCAGATACAAATTTGTAATAGGCAGTCACGACTTTATGTTAAGTAAACATTGCTATGATCTTGATAATGATGGTAATGATACGAGAACATTAAATGTAATGATGTCATTAATTGCAATAACAATAATGATGATAATAACCAACACATTATTTGTTTACGCTTGTAGTCACTGTAAATAAACACGGTGGCGGGAAACGGAGAGCAGGAACAGAAATCATGTAGGTTTAGTTTGTCGTATTTCAAGATATCTCGTGTATATATACCTTAGTAGAAAGAGGTTTGTATTATCTGTGAACTCGAATGTATTACCACCTATCGAATTTACTTGGTGTTTGATACCATGCGGTCATTCTATTGTGGTAGGCCAGTGGTTTTCGTAAAAATTCAGGGATAATCTTTATCTCGGGTCATTACTGCAAAGGGTCCGTTTGTGGTGTGTTATTATACTCAGAATTTTATTTAAGGTAGACTTATAGTTTATGGGAATCATAGAGATATATGGAATTGGATGAAACGGTAATCAGTGACGGATTTGGGTGAATTCCTTGTAGTTGAATTTCTTGTACCTAGTCATAATGATTGAATTAGGCGAAGTGTAGTTTGTAGTTATTTTTTTGTTAATACTGTTATTGTGAATAATTTTAGTGTTGAGAGCTTTGATGATGTATGAAACCGTGGGGAAAAAGTGAGATGCAGTAGTTACTTCTGAAATAAACAGAGCTTATGAAACTTTGATTAACGGTTGACCGACACAGTTCCCTACCGACATGTCGTCCCATACCATGGGTTAGGTTTGTTTTACCGAGATGTTGGTAATTATCAAAGGGTGAACTGCAGCAGAGTCAAAGTGTCAGTAAATATTAGAAGACGGGACGAACTGTTTGTATAGGGCTGAAGTGGTTTGGTATTCCATATACCTTCTTCCAGCAATTTATATTTTCTTTATTTGCATTGAAAAGAATATTTTTTAGGTCAATTTTATTTTAGGTCCTTTGGTTTGGTTATGTTAATTTCTCAGGTTAGGTCTTCATGTTAGGTTAGATTAGACAAGGGTTAGGTCTCTGGTTATAAGAACATAAGCACTAACTTTATTTGTGTGTTGTTGAAGCGTATGCTTATCTCAGGTTGGTGGGTAGTGACCAAGCTAGGTCGTATTTCTTCTTGAAATTTTTATTTAACTTATTTTTGTAGTTGTAAAGGTACTTTATTAAAGTATTGTTTGTTTGTGAAAATTATGTGTAAGTGTAGAGAGAGAATATTGCATGTTTGTGTAATCAGAAATAGTTCTGTAGTGTTTCTTTGTTTTCTGATCAAATTATATCACTCTTATGTTGTTGCTAAAAACCTAAATATACTTTCCTTCCTCTCTCTGTCTTTGTTTGAGATTATTATTACATACAGTATAGGAGCATACACGATCCCTTTCAAGCTAGACAGGCTTCATCTGAGCATATACGTTCCCTTATAAGTTAGACAGGCCTCATCTCTCTTGTTCTTTAGATTCCTAAAATGTTTAAGTAGTCCAGTAGGCTGGGCCCAGGCTAGGCAGTAGGGATGAAGACCCCTGAAGACTTTACCAGACTTCAGCTTCACCAGGTTCTGACCCAAATCCCATTTGAAGTTGAATGATATCTAACACTGTTATTGATATAAAGGGTGTATTATCTGCATGCATCCCTGCACCCTAAGAATTTTTTTTTTTTTTTTGCTTTTTGCTCTGACTCTGCTGCATCATTACCAAGGTGGTGCTATTTCCACCAATGAAAACATTGGTCATCTGCTAGGGACTGTTGATTTGTTTTACATATGATGTATGAAGGCATGTGTTGCAGATTTTATTTATTTTTTCATACATGCTAGCCATATCCTGCATGAGTGAAGTAGCATCAAGAAGTGGGAAAAATTCTTGCTTGCCCCCTTACTCTGTTCTTTCTTTTGGAAAGTAATATGAAAGGGAGGCTTTCCAGCCACCCATTCCTGCCCCTCTTAGTCGCCTTCTATGACGCACATGGAATATTCTTTCTCTCCTATCCCTGGGGATATTTGTTATTTGTACTTTGATATTTTTTTATTGACTACAGTTATTGTATCTCCTTTAATTCATGTAAATAATCCCAAAATGATTAGTAAATTTTTCTTTAGTGGTTAATTGATTATATTCTGTATTTGATTGTTCAATATTAGTGTATGGAAACTTCATGTACATACAGGCATTGACTGTTCTAATGCCTTATTTTTCTAGGATGGAGTAAGGTGCAGCTCTGGACATGAGAGGTGATGCTGGTTCACAGATGCTTGATGATTAGGCATCATGTCAGATGAAACTATATTCAGCAAACAGGTATTTTGGATTTTCATGATTAGTGATGAAGATTAGTGTATACTTTTGAATGATCATATTGTTTTTGAGCAGTCCCTTTGTCCATTTGATATTTCAGTGCATTTTATGTAAATAAATTATTTTAATCAGCTGTTCGTTTATGGAAAAAGCTACCACTCATACTGACTGATGTATTTTCTACATGTTAAAGAAGGAGGCCATTATAGAGTTAGTACATTCATTGCAGTCAGAGCACTGTACATGTGCCTTCATTGTGTTTTGCATGATTCTACACTATATTGTAAAAGAGTTATAGAGAATTTTAGAACTCAGAGATCAAAGTTCTTTGGTAATGAGTTAGATTGATGGCTGTGTTTTTTTCTGTATGTGCTTTTGTATAAAAGTTAGAGAACTTTGGCTTGATATAAAAATTTTTCCTTAATGTTTATATTTTGATGCTGAATATTGTCTTTAACTTTTCACTGAACTAAAAAGGGATTGAATTCATTGATGGTGCATACAGTTGATATATTTTTACTCTTGTGAATTTCCCTCATGGGATTATTCTTGTTACATGGTTATGTCCTGTGTTTTAGGTTGTAATGATATAACCTGAAGTCTTTTTCATACTTGATCAGTGTTTCATGCATTAGCGCCAGGAACAGACAAAGAAACTTCACATCCATTCCCTAGCTGTCATGAGTTTTGCACTGAAACCATAGCTCTCTATCCACAACCAGGCCCCACAGGACTTTTCATGGTTTACCCCAGATGATTCACATGCCCAGGTTTAGTCTATTGACAGCATGTCAACCTCAGTATACCACATTGTTCCAGTTCACTCTGTCCCTTGCATGCCTTTCACCCTCCTGCAACTTCAGGCTTCGATTGTCGATCTTTTTCGCTCCATCCTTCAATCTCCAATTTGGTCTTCCTGTCCTCCTTTTTTCCAACACATTTGACACATATATCCTCTTTCTGACCTTTCCTCTCGCATTCTCTCCTTATGTCTAAACAGTTTCAGCATTTCAGCTTTCTCTACTACACGTATTTATACCCATACACGTCTCTTACCCTTTATTTACTAACTCAGTTGAACCACCTTACACCACATATTGTCCTCAAATCTTCCATTTCCAACACATGCACCATCCTCTGCACAGCCTTATCTATGACCCATGCCTTGCATGCATACAATATTGTTAGGACTACTTTACCTTGAAACAAACCTACTTTTGCATTTCTAGATAATGTTCTCTCTTCCAACACATTCTTCAGCGCTCCCAGAACCTTTGTTACTTCACCCACCCTATAACCACTTCATCATGTAAATTCTTATCCTGTAACCTGGAGGACCTGTAGTATTGAGGAAAAAGTAGGTTGTATTGAAAGAAAGTTCCAGTTACCTGTATAGTTTTTTTACATTCACATTTTTTCATTTTTTCTTCAGCTATCTTTTATACATTAAGAAACTGTAGAAAACAAGAAATGTAATCATTTACAAGTGAATGCAGTGTGTCTTCCTTTGCATCATTACTTTCCATCATGTTCACTATAGAGGCTGCATTCCTGAGGGAACTGTACTTTCATGCATGTGTTCTTATTCTTATGTATGACACAGCTGCAAACATGAATTGTCGTTTATAGATAGAGCCATGACAATTCATTTGTAAGAGACAATGAGAGACAGCAATGAGACATAAGTCAATTCATCTTTAGAGCTACTGAATATAACATTGTTCAAGGGAGGAATTAAGAGATAAGAACAGTACTCATAAGATACCAGATGCCAGCAACTACCATCATAGCCCTCCTGGGCTGATAAAATGTAGGACATGTTGGACCTTTTATCTAAAAATTCAGATTGCAAGAAAAACAGAAAAAGGAAGCTGAAAAGGAAAGTGGACAAATGAAATATTGCTATTTTTGAAGAAGGGATGTAAGATTTTTAAGCCACCTTTATTTATTGTAAAGGTTATATAGAAGATTTGATGCTTTTATATAAAATAATGGATGATTTCAAACGTGGTATTGCATTGTGTTTTAACTGAGTTTAGCTTTGATATGTAGCAGCATAAAGGGTACAATATCAGCATAGATTTATATGTTGTTGCTAAATGAAGCATCCTATTTACAAATGAGAAAGCGCTTCCTAATCTAGGGCATTAGTGCACCTGTGACAGGATTTACACAATAGTGAATAACCCTCTGCTATATTATTCTGCTTTTGGTTGTTAAAGATAGATCCTAAGGTCTTGAAAGCATCAGGGTGCCCATTAAGCACCTGTTTACAGGAAAGTTAAAACTAAAAGACAAATATTTTTTTCATATTTCAGGTTGGAGCCATCTAGAACTCTTCTTATTTATGAAACATGGCACATATGGGACTGTAAATGAGGGATCATCACCTAACAAAGTAAGAGAAATAAGCAAGATGAGTGAGGTAACCAGACTTGAACGTGAAAAACGTCGTGCAGAAAACAAGAATAACCTACGTGAAGTTGCTAACCTCTCAAACCTTTTAGGTCAAAAGCTGCAAGAAGCAGGGGATTTTGAGGGAGCATTAGCCCAACATAAGGAAGAATCAGCTCTTTGTGAAGCTCTTGGTGATACCATTGGTGTAGCAGTGTCTCACCGACGAATGGGGGAAGTCTATAGTGAAATGGGACAGTGGAAGAAAGCTCTTCAGCATCAACACCACCATTTATCTCTTGCTAAAGAAGCAGACAGTCTAGTAGAGGAGCAGCGTGCTTATGCTACCATTGGTCGGACACATTTGCAGAGAGCTGAGGAGTCTAGCTGCAATGGTCTTGATGAGGAAAAGGCTTTGGCTCTAACTGAAGCTGAGAAAGCTTTTTTAAGGTCACTTTCAACATGTGAGCATCTTAAGGGAGCTGTAGATACGCGGGAGCACAGTCAGATGCGTTGTCGATTGTATTTGAACTTAGGCTTAGTACTAGATTATCGAGGGAAAGCCAAAAAGGCTCGTGACTTTATTGGTCAAGCCTTAGAGCAGTGTTACAGTCACAGTCTTCATGAGGATGCTCAAAGGTGTCACTCTGCACTGGGAGTCATCCTTTTACGAGAGGGTCTGTTAGCTCAGGCATTACAGGAAGGTCAGAAATCTTTGGCCTTGTCGGCTAGGCTACATGATAAAGCTCTTCAGTGTGAGGGTCATTCTTTCTTAGCACAAATTCATCTTCTTAATGCAGACTATGAAGCATCTAAGAAGTGTTTTTATAAAGCATATAAGTTAAAACATCCTGACTTGGAAGATAGAAGACGAATTGAAAAGAACTTGAAAACTGTCGTAAGTCTTTGTACAACTGCAGAAGCTTTGGTAACTGAAGCAGGTGAAGATGAGAAACTAAAGCTATATGAAAAACTTGGAGACAGATTAGCAGATCTTAGTCTTTACTCTCTGGCTCTTTGTTATTACCATAAGATGTTGGAGGTAGCCACTAGGTTGGATAAATGTCCTTCATTTTTAGCTCTGATATATTTATCTTTAGCTAGAACTTATTCAGATAATAAGCAGTTCAAGGAAGCAAAGGAGTATTACTTGAAAGAATATGATATTAAAGTGAGTGAAGACCCCAGTGAAGCTTGCAAAACATTGTTAAGTATAGCTGATACCAGTGGAGAGTTAGGGGAAACATTTGAGACACTTAGCACAATTTATCAACAGGCTAGAGAACTGTCAGTGAAAGCTCACAATCCTAAGCTTGAGGTATATGTTTTGTGGCAATATTCTTCATTGAAGGGAATCCCACCATCAGTGAAAATGGAACTTGAGGGGGAAATGAATAAGCTTATTGAAGAAAATGATCTTGATCCAGAAGTTGAGTTGAGTGAGGAGGAGGAGAATGACAATGAAAGTGAAATTGATCTTGATGAGATATGCTTTTCTGATAGTGACAATGATCAGAATTTTGATAGACCACAGCAATCACGGCAGAGGAAAACATTTGTTGTCAAAAGGAATGAGAAAGGAGAAAGTCCATTGCACAAGGCTTGTATAGATGGTAACCTAAATATGGTGAAAAAACTTCTTCAACAGGGTCATCCAGTAAACCCAAGAGATAACTGTGGTTGGTTGCCTCTCCATGAGGCAGCCAATCATGGTTTTTATGATATTGTTCTCACACTTATTGAAAGTGGTGCATGGATCAATGACCGTGGAGGACAACACTGTGATGGTATCACTCCCATCCATGATGCTGCATCCTGTGGAAATCTTGAAGTTGTAAGGTTACTTATGAACCGAGGGGCATCAGTCATATCCAAGACTAATGAAGGTGACACACCCCTTGAGAGTCTGGTCAAGTATCGAATGAGAACAAAACTCTCACAAGGGGAAGAAGAAGAATACATTGCTTTGGAGAGAGAATTAAAGGAGAAGATGGATCGAGCTGGGCATAAAATTCCAGAGTTGTTATATGAAAATTCTGCTGTGGATAAAACTGAGACAAAGATTCCTTCAAAGTCACACAGGAGAAAAAGTAGTGGTAAGATATTATCCTTGTACTCCAGTTCAAACGATGATGAAATTAAATCATACTCAAGAAGCACATCTCCCAAGAGTAAAGTGGGATATTCATATTCACAAAGGAAGTCAAATGAAGGCAAGGTGGATACTTCATTAAGCTGGAAAAGGAAACTGAGCTCTCGTTGCACTCTTGACAAAGGTGAGGAGAATGAGGAAGATGATGTTTTACCAAATATATCTCCTACTCTCTCAGAAGACACAGAGAAGCCATCATATTCCTTATCCAGAGATAATATCAGTGATAATGAAGACAGTGAGGAATTTCTGAATCCACTGTTAGAAGATATACATAGCGAAAAGAAGTCTGCCACTGGGACATACCTTAATGCAATAGGCAGTGTGGGCAGTGCTGCACGGAGAGCTCAACTACAGAAGAACTCTACCAATAGTCTGGTATTTAAGAAGGAAAAGAAAATGGCCCTTCTCTCAGAGGAAGATAATGTTGGAGATGATTGGCTTGATGATGATTTAGGTATCTTTACTAAGAAGAGAAAGAGAATGGAAAAATCAGAATTTGAATACAAGGAACCAAGAAAAGAGCAGAAAGCACCTACTGAAAATAATGTTAAAAAAACACCACTCTGTCGTCCAAAGAAGGCACACCAAATGAAATTAACATCAATAGTCCAAAGATATTCTAATAATATTTCTAGGATTGGTACCTCAGACAACTTTGAGGATGAATATGTGACTGCTGAAAACAGTTCAGGCTCACTGTTGGAATCTAATGTAGCTGTAGATATGTCTGAAGTGAACAAGAGTAAGAATCCTATAAGTGTCAATGGGACAGTTGCAGTGGGAGGTGCACTTCGTTTGAGGGTTCGTGTGGAGAATCGTGTGTTGCTTGTTCCTGTGGCAGGTGCTGGGCAGGGTCGCACTGTAGGATGGCTGGCTGAGGAAGTTACACGTAGGTATTATCAGCTTGTGGGATTGCGTCCCCACCTCACCCTAACTACACAAGATGGGGCAGTCCTTGATATTAGTGATCCAATATCTCTTGTTCTTCCCACTGAACAGGCTGAACTACAAGCTCAAGTTACAGGATGGGACCTTCCACCCTTGCCAGATCGGTATGCCCAGGCATGTCAGGCTCTTGGTTGTATTCCAGCACCATCCCTAAACTCGATACTTCATCGTACAGAGGCTTCAACCACCTTAGATTTAAGTTGTGTAGGACGGTTAATGACATCACATATACAGCCTGTGTTAAGGGCTCTTCAATGTCAGCAGAGTTTACGGTGCCTCATTCTTGCTAATTGCCGGCTTGGAGATGATGGATTTCATTATTTAATGGAAGCTTTACCTTCCTTGCCTTCACTGGATGTTTTAAGTCTGAAGGCTTCAGCTATTACCACATCCAGTTTTCTAGAATTTACTGAAGCCATCACGTCAGATAAGCTATCACTAAAAGCACTTAATTCACTGGACTTGAGCTACAACACATTTTCTGGAGCTAGGATTACCAGTGTTGGAGCATTATTTAAATTACCAGCTCTTACTGTTTTATCTTTAAAACATTGTAACTTGTTCCTGACTGGTGAGCAACAATTACCTGTTGTTACCTCAGCTTTGAAAACTTTGTCATTAGATTACAACTCGATAAATAGTGTTGCATTAGCTACCCTGTTATCTTGCGTACCTAAGATCTCTACATTAACTTTGAGTGGCTTAAACTGCAAGAGAGATACAGCATCAGAAGTAAGTCCTCGTTTAGGTATGGCACTGTCTGGCATCCTGGGTGCTGGAGAGGAGTGTCTGTTAGAGTATCTAGATTTAAGCTCATGCAATTTGATGGATGCTGACTTAGAAGATATCTCAGCTTACTTGTACCGATGCCCTCATTTGATCTCTGTTAATTTAGCTCATAATCCGAGCCTTACAGTCTCCTCTGTTGGTGTGCTTCTCAATGAGCTTACTACAAATATTATCCTTCCACTTGCAGATCTCAGTCTCCATGGAAATAAATCTTTGACACATGGTTTGGAAGACAGATTTGCTTCAACACTGCAACACAAATCTGCCACAAAACATGCAATAACAAAGCTTTCCTTAACAGCTGTGGATGGAGTCACAGAGATCGAAGATCTCTGGAGAACTCAGCATCAGCACAAAGCAGCCATAACACGAATTGGAAGTGAACTTTTTCTCTCTTGTAGGGAAAAATGAGCTTTTTTTTTTTTTTAGTAAGGCTGCAAAGTGTGTGGAGTACTTGAGAATTTGAGCTTGATATATAACTGAAATTTTAATTTTCTTTTCAGTTTTACTCCTTTTTTCTGTTTGAAGTTCACAATGTTTTTATCTCATTATTAAAACATAAAGAGTAGATTGTTTTGTTTTTTTTCAAACCATTATAAAAGGTAAAGCTGCAGCTTGATTTTGTTATCTGAATTGCTAACCAAAGAGGTGATAACTAGGTTTAACATGGATTACTAGAAGCCTTTGTTTATCAGTTAGCTTGCTTGAATATAGTATCAGTATCACTAGACATTTTGCCAACTATCTTTCTGTATAAGGAGGAAAATTATTTGGATTTTAGTTAAAGACATCAAGAATTCTACATGTATATGGCAGTTGTTCTTGAATCAGAATAATTTGTAGAAATGTGCAGTACTATGAAGTATGAACTTTGATATTTCTTTCTGAGATCCTGGTCTTTGAAGTATTTCAGACAATTTGGAAAGGTTGATTTTGTTTATAATGATGTACAGAGAAAGAGCGAGAAAAAAAAAAAAGCTGAGGAAGAGGGAAAGGAGCAAGAAAACTGACATGATTAGAAGAAAATAATTCATATGGGAAAGTTCTTGGAGAGGCTGAACAGACTTCTAAAGCAAATTTTGCTGAAGCAAAGAAGGTAATGAAAGACAGCAAAGAAAAATCTGATAATGTATTAAAAGGTAAACAGAGAGAGAAAGGCATTTTCACATGTACAGATGATTGAAACAGCAACAGTCCAACTAGATCAAGTTCTTAAAGAGTTTGAGAATGTCAGAGCAAAGAAAAACAGATGGAAAGTGACAGACTGCAAGTTTGGTGAAACCAAATGAATGAAATAATAAAGATGACTGAAGGAATCTGGGATACATGCCTGACAAGAAAGATTCAAGCAGAGGTGAGCAAGAGAAGCAAAAGAACAAGATACAATGTGTCATTTTAACACCATAAGCCAGAGAACAAAAAGAATTAATGATTTTATTATTTGCGAGTTTTGTATATCATATGTTGTTCAGTTGAAACAGATATCGAAAAATTGTGTTTTAAATCTTTATACAGCATATATGATACAGTATATCACTTACAAGATCACAGGTATACATAGAACTTTTTTTCTTTGAAATTCATTGGTGCTCTCACCTTTTATCTCTCATTTGCTCTCTTTTTCAGCTTGTATATCCTTCTCTTGACCTTCAGCCACTTTTTGTTATGTACCTGCCAATTGCTTACACTTCTTCCCATACACTTCTGTTCTGTTTTTTTCAGTAATAATTTAACTTTATCCTACTGCTCACTAACCTTTCTCATACACCCATATTGCACCATCCATTTGCTATGCACTTCACCCACATATATAAGCACTGCTTTTGTAAATCTTTCACTTCTCTCCCACACCCTGTTTAATGTAATCACAACCTATACCACTCTTCACTCAGTCTCTTGTGGTACCTTTACACTTTTTCCAAGCTTACTCACTTTCACCACTGCTTTTACACGTCAGTTCGTCTTCTTATAGCCAGTACAAACTTTCCCACTCATCTTTGCCAAGAAATGATGACATTCCCCATCTGCTGCACCTCTCAGTTAGTGCATAGTCCAATAATACCCATTTAATCCAATGTCACGTCCTCCATATTTATTGTTCGTTAATGTTATCTTTTTCTGCTTTTTCTAGTTAGTTGGTTTTCAGTATGATGGAAAAATTTATATATTCCTAAAGTGATGATTTGATACATATGGGTGTATCTTTTTCTTTGAAGACTCAAAAGCGTTTTGCAAAAATTTCCTTTGTTCTAAGCTACAATAGTCAGGGGAACATTGAGGACATTTTGCAGGCTATTTTTATTCGTTTGTGCTTTGTGAATCCTAAGATACTCCATAAAGCATTTTTGATGAATTGCTTAGAAAGTTTCCCTTTGTTTTCCCTTCAGTTTTAGGTCTAAGATATCCTCAAAATCATCAGGGTCATGTTGGTGGAAGACCATTCCTTCTAGATTGTTGCTTTCCTCAAGGAGATGTGCATGGAATGCTGGGGTGGAATGGTAGACCTGGCCAATCATCTTGACTAGTGAGCTGAAAGGGGAAAACATGCATTGTTGGAGCAAGATTAGAAATGTCTAGTAATGACTTCCATACATAGAAAATAGGGAGATTCTAAAGCATTCTGGCTGACTTAAGTGTGGGTTGTTGTCGTGACTCGGATATGAAATTACAACTATCATTTTATTATGTTTGTGATCATTTTACACCAGACTGTTATGGATTTCTTTCTTTTATATGAAGCCAAAAGTATCAGTGTTAATGTCTATATATCACATTTCATTAAGTAGGAGACCTGGCTCACATGAAGCTGGACTCGCCTAAAGCTGAATTTATCTGTAGTTAGTCAGACACTTGTAGCTTGTATCTTCAGTCAGCAGCAGCAAGATTAAACCCTAGTTTGAATTATCAGGGCAAGAGTTGCAAGTAGGCTGAATTGCCCACAGCCATTCACATATAACCAGAATCACATGTCGCCTCACTAACTTGCAACAAGTCTCACCTGTTGCCGTACTCATCTCTAGCCATTGCCATTCAAATGTCACCAGAATCTCCTGTCACTTGTCTTACTTGCAACCTGATTCATTTGTAGCCTGACTTACCTGTAGCCAGACTTAGTGTTACTTAGACTCACCTGTATCTGGAGTAGGGGACACCCACAATGAAGATGATGACGTTGTAGTAAGGGATTCGCCACAGGCCAAAGTGGTGGTCCCGAGCATCAGCATGCCAGATGCCCAGTGCCTGTGGGAGGAGTGCAGAGATGAGGACAGTACCCTTGAGGGTGAGGGCATTGCCTGTGGGAGGAGTGCCAGGGAGAAGAGTGCCGACATGGTGATTGTACCTTTAGAGAAGTGTCAGGGTGAGGACAATACCTATGGGGAGTATCAGAGTTAGGACAGTCCTGCGTGAGGAGAGTGCCTTTGGAAGAGTGCAAGGTGAGGATTGGCTGTGATGGTAGTGCCAAGGCGAGGAGAGTGAGGAGAAATCAGTACTTCTGGATGAGGTGTCAAGATAAGGGCAGTGTCAATGAGGACAGTGATTGTAAGGAAATGCCAGGATGAGGATGCCTGTCAGGATAACCTCGGTAAGGAAAACGACTTGCATAGTGCTAGTATAAAGGGAGTACATATGTGTTAGTGCCACCGTGAAGAAAGTTATTTAAGAGAGTGTCAGGATGAGGACTACCACACGGGTACTGCCTGAGTGTGGGAAGCGCCAGCAGGTT
The DNA here is from genome assembly GCA_038088735.1 of Panulirus argus. Lineage (NCBI taxonomy): Eukaryota > Metazoa > Arthropoda > Malacostraca > Decapoda > Palinuridae > Panulirus > Panulirus argus. The sequence continues at coordinate 14,557 of JAYMFT010120251.1, read as the reverse complement.
TACACCAGAGTGAGCACAGATTTTGGGGAAACATTAAAATATGGAAAATAACAGTGTAATGCTAAGGTGGGAATATTACTTGAGTGAGAACAGTGCCTCTATGGAGGTGAGGATAGTTCATGAGGGAAAGTTCTGGGATGAGGAGAGTTGTAGTATCAGTGTGAGTAACAGTCCTGTATTAGTACCTGTATGATAGTCCTATAAGAGAACTATCATTGGGAAGATAATCCTGTAGCAGTGCCATTGAGAGGAAAATCCTGTAGCAGTGCCAGTGTGAGGACAGTCTTAAAGGATCAGTAGCAGGGTAAGGCCAGCCCCATAGTAGTAAAATACCAGTGTGATGACTCCTGTAGGAGTATCAGGGTGAATATAGTGGAGTAGTGCCAGTATGAGTTAAGTCGTATAGATGGTGTCGGTGGAGGCAATCGGCGGAGTGCGAGGGTGAGGGAAATCATGTAGGGGAAGTGCCAAGGTGAGGGCAGTCCTTTAGGGAAAGTGCCAAGGTTAGGACAGTCCTATTGAGGTGTCAGACTGGCGACACTTCCGTAGGAGTGCTAATATGAAGGCAGCCTTGTAAGGGGAAGTGCCAGGGAAAACACAGCTCTTGCGTAAGGGGTGTTAGGATGAAGATAGACCTGTAAGGGGAGTTCCACTAGGAGGAGCGTCCTATAAAGACGTGTGTGTGTGTGTGTGTGTGTGTGTAAGGGCTGTCCTAATATTTATATTTCATAGTATTCAGTTTTTGATATAAGTATCAGCGATATTATTCTTCTATGTTGATATTTTCTCTGGGTATGTTTTGTTCATGCTTGTGGTTGTGAGGCGGTGGTACAGAGGGCAGCACCAGTCGGTCACCCACCTTGGCTATGATCCTGAAGGCGGAGCTGTCCTCCATGTGTAGCATGCTGACGCGGACCGCCCACACCGCGCCGTCCTGCGGACAAGGCGGTTCTCAGGGATTAATTGGTTACGTTGAGCACTGACTCGCACCTCCAGCACCACACTCAGGGGACGCACTTGCGCCTCCAAGCACCACACAAAGGCGACACACTTAGGGGGCAGTGACACTCTAATGGGGGCTTTCTGAGACAATGTACTCATTCAGCATACCTGAATCCCTTGAGCCTTAGCCTTTGACATGACCCTTAGGGTCTCAAAGGGCCGAGGGTCGTTCTTTCGTGCCAAAGATGTTAAGGCGACATACCGAAGCAGAAGAACCAGCGGGCACACCAAGGCATCGCATGCGAACAGGGACGCACCCATAGAGCCATCATGTGCAACATACAGTACAACTCTCATGCGATGGTCTTGACCAATACACTCAGGGGATGGAGTGAAAATTCAGATACACTCATTTGAGGTACAAAAATATACTTAGAGATACGCTCACGCTCTACACTCAAACAGTATTTTACGGTGTAGCCAAGCGACTGATTTTGTTGATGCAAGGTGAGTGTGTTTTGCATGTCGAGGAGCAGGGAAGGGTGAGTAATTCACTTTGACCCGTGTTGCCTGAAGGTGGTCGGTGTTTTGCAGATGATATGGCGAGAGTGTGATCAAATTAAGGAGAGGAGATGGGAACTAAGTTGGTCCCAGGGGTGTGTGTGAGTATGTGCATGGAGCTGGCGTTGAGTGCGTGTGGTGGGGATTGGCTCACCTGGTCCCGGAGAACTTGGAGGTTGTGAAGGTCGGAGACATCCAGTGGTCTGGCTCGTCGCAGCTCCCTCAGTAAACTGTCTTCGTATACCTCCCTCCTCACTCTAGATGCAAAGAGTGGAGCGGGAAGGAGGGGATTAGTTGGGAGATTCGTAGGGTGGTAAAGGTACGGAGAAGAGAAAGGAGGCAAATCATACAACAAGGGATATAAGATAATAGGGAAAAAGGAGAATACCTCAGTACCTGCCTATGGGTATTTACCAACATTTTACCGTAAGGAAGGATAGAAAGGGAAAGAATTATGGGTACGTGAATCATGAAATGCGTATAAAATGCAAAGTGATGCCATTTAATTAATCCACTAGATTTACCTTTACTGAAGCAACAACAATATTCTGGCGTGTGAACCAAGTCTCGACTGTCTGGGAGAACCAGCTAAAATTCTAGACGCGTTAGCTAAGGATTTCTAATCTTGAACAGGTCATCTAAAATCACTATCATCCTAAGGAGATCAGCTAATGATTAAGACTACGCTGGAACTTCTCAACTGCTTTGGGGAGCTCTTTCCCAACCTCAACAGGAGTGGGAGAAGGGTTCGTCCCCACCCAAGCAGGAGTAGGGGAGAGGGAGGCGCCCTACCTATCTCCACAGGGGGAGAGGAAGGCCTGTTTGTCACTGTTAGAGAGAGAAGCCTCTTACTTATTACTTCGGGAGGAGAGGGAGGCTTCCTCCTTCTCTCAGCAGGGGGGAGAGGGAGGCCTCTACCCTATCTCCCCGGGAGACAAGGAAGGTGTCTGCCCCGGCATAGCGAGCCTAATCCTCTCCCTTCGTCACCTCCCATCTAACCTCCTCCCACCCCAAGGAGCGTCCCTACTTTCCCTCGCTCCAAAACAGTCTTTTGTCAGGGTAATGGAGGCCTGAGGGAGGCGGGCTGTAGCTGGTTTGGGCAGGATACCTAATGGAAAATTACTAAGGATGAACGCACATGAGCCCCAAGAGATAGGCTGAATATTTAATTTACCGACAACGCTTATGAAATCGTGGGGATGTCTCCCATTATGCTTCAAGCTACGTACATTTCCGTGTGGGAGAATTATACTTTGTTTCTACGAGATATTATTGTCTCATAATGACTTAAAGGTGGACTGTGCTTCTAAAAACACCAGGGAAACATATAATTGATTATTGATACAAACAATTAGGGATCTAATGGTATATAGTCTAGATTTTTTTTTCTCCCGAAGCTGTTGTTACGCTTGTTTATATGGAGGTGACTGTGGAAAAATTCATTACATTTAAAAAAACATTTTGGCTTGAGATTGATTTTACCCTGGGCGAGACAAGTCCCCACTTTACCCACGGGACTTGGTCTAGAGGGGGAATTATACCCGAGATTTGTATCTTTTTAAAAAAAATTGTTCCTCGTCCCAGCTTCTCATTTCTCTACCAGCATCGGGCTAATGGTTTTATAAGCCGTTGTGTCTTCCATAACAGATGTGTCCACTTAAAAGAAGGTTATGTAAAGTTACAGAGATTGAAACGAAAATAAACGTACCCACGGCGTCCCTTACTACGACTGTGGTCACACCACATTCATAATGGAAGGTATTCCATGGGGTGGCCTGCAGTCAATAGTGGAAATGGATTCAGTGAAGAAGGCAACTGAGATATTGATCCCCAATATCATAACTACATCTTTAACTGCAAGTTAAAAGTAACTTCGGGTCTGGTCCTAATTTCAGAGATCAGTGATGTGTACTTAGAAGTCAATAGACGGCATAATTTTATATCAGCATCTCGCGTCATACAGGGACAAGAAGCTCTGGTCTCCTGCTGACACCTACGCTGTAAGGTTGAGTGTGGTGTCGGGCAGGGTGGAGAGCGGCTTGCTGCTGTACCACCTGGCGAGGGAGCTGCTGGTGTGGGAGCCCGCATTGCCCCCATGAGCCGTCCGGGAGACCTCGGGCAACACCAGCTCACGACCACGTCTCACCAGGTCTGCTCCCATCCAGTAGTCCCAGTCACTAGCCTGGAAGCACGTTAAAAGACTAAAGCACAACACACACACACACACACAGCCTCTGTTGTGTAGTGGTTAGCGTAGCATCCCATCAATCTATAGATCACGGGTTCTAGTCCAGACAGGGTAGCAGGTACACAGTCAGTCTAGCTGTTCATCCACCGCTTTGGATGTGGTCGATGATTGGGTACCTGGCGTAAATTGGGGTATATATATATATATATATATATATATATTCAAGGGTATGACATGATGTACTAGAGACGAGGCAACACGGGTATAAGATCTCTACATTCAATTTACAAACAGAATTCACACAAACGTTCTTTCATTTGACACCAACCATAAAAAAGATACCTCGATTACCAGAATTCACAAGGGAAAATAAATTATTTCCGCTTAGTATTTAACTCAACCGTAAATTCCTCCATTGAAAGACGAAACTGATTGGTACCTGAGTTTCCCCATTTGGAAGTCGACCCTCAGACAGGTCCAGCTCTGACTTACTACTTGTACAGGTGGCCACTTGGGCAGTGTCTCCACCAGGAAGGCGCGAGTGGTCATCCATCCGCAGGAGGGGAAGTAGGTGACCCTGACGAGGCGGGTGAGGTCGCGGGCCGTGTGGGCAGAGCCGAGGTGGGAGAAGGCTGACACGGCGTACAACGAGTCCTCCTCCTCGTCCAGGAGGACTGACGTCTGCCGCATGAACCTGGATGATTGAGACCTTAGTTATGGATACTTGGGAGGGAGGGATAGAGAGGAAGCCTGTCTTAGGGAGAATAAGCCCTGAAGGATGACAGAAAGACCCGAAGTCTGCGAAGAAAATTTGGGAAAAGTCCAAAAACCTGGACAGAGTTTTGAAGGAGGAAAATCTGAGAAGACTGATGGAAAATTATGAGTTTTGGCGGCAAATTAAGCACAAGTGACAAGGTCTTGACATACTGATTCCCGTCGGGTAGTAATCACGCCGAGGTCATGCTTCACTGTGTCCCTTCCTCATTAGCTAACACTTAGATTAGATTTCTATTTACCGGGTTACCTTTTGGGTTTGCCTATGTCCCCTTGTAAGCTGGTGCAGTTATCATCATTCTTTACGTCTCTCGTGAGAACAATTTCCTAGAATCTGTCCATCATTAGTCAATGATAATCAAATATCTGGGCAGACCTCCTTCATGCTCCATTATCTGCTTTCCCTGGAAGACCTCATATTTTCGTACACTTATGCAAAAGGCATCTTAAGTTTGCAGTCGCACTCCACCACAAACTCTTCATCGTCATATTTTCTAGTACTTTTCATAATCCTTAGCAATGTGAACCAATATCCTCACTTTATCTTCAAGCTGATGTATTAATTGCATAAACCATTTTTGCTAGAGCCAGATCAGAGGAGCTTCCAGTTATCATGTCCTCCACCGCCCCTCAAAATTTCGTGTGTGTGCACGTAATATAAGTAATATAGCTAGTACTACGGTTGCTTGCAGGAGGGAGTTCAGGGTCTGTTTTCTATTCTTGCTGATGGTGCCTACTCGCTGGAGATTAAGACACCTTACCTACCGGAGAAAATCATACTTTACTGGCAGGGGAAAATTCATTTTGTCCATTCTCGTGTGTGTCTATTATGTGAGTATTTACGATCATGGTAACCAGCTTGTTATTTCAGCGTCCACTGACCCTATATGTTAATCAGTATTGACGTACGTCGTTGAGAAACCTTTTTCTCTATGCTTCAACACATTATTTTCTGGTTACTGCATCTCTTTTTGCCTCAACCTGTGTATCTAAACTGATGTTATCAAATTTATTATTTCGTAAAACGGAGTTTTCATTTCTGTAAAGAGAATAGTTTCAGTTCTTTTAATCTTTCCTTTATCTTTAGTCATTTCTTTCCTTTAGCTTTTTTTTTTTCTTAGTCCTCTTCCAGACTCACTCAAGCTTATGTCGATCCTTTAGGTAATGTTGGGGCCAGGGATGTATCGCGTGCTCAAGATGGCTCAATAGCGAATTGTAGAAGGTAATATTGTCTGATTGTTTGTTACGAAAGGCTCCTACAGTGAACTCCATGATTCAACAATGATGGAATCTCTGTCAAGTCTGTCTCAAGTGACAGAGACGATGCAATTGTTTCTAGATCAAATTCAAATTGTTTCAAAGTCGAAAGCTAATCGCGAAGCTCCAGTGGATTGTTGGTATAGAAGATAATATCAGAGAAAACCTGCATTTTGTAACTGAGTTGTCACTTAACTCCCTGGATACTCGGAAGTAAGCGTGAGAGGAACCTACCAGTAGAAGTCTGGGGCCAGGAGCAGGTCTTCCTCGAGGATGATGAACTTGTCCGCGTCTGCAAACGTCTCCAGGGCTTTGAACAGCGCAAACCTCAGGTGCCTGGAAGAGTAAAGCGAAGAGGAGACGTAAGGCTCAGCCAGTATATGGATGAATCACGAGTGTAAACGACTGCAAAACACAGGCCAGATGACAAGTGAGAAACAGGCCCTCCAGTACTACTGCAAGTCCTGGAAAACTGTGTTCCTTTATGGAAAATCTACAGGCCCAGGCTCTATTACAGTCCTCCTTGCATTAACTTCTACAGGCCTCAGGGACTCAGTCCTACCCTCGTGTTAGCCACAGCTTATTCAGTGAGGCACGAGTCTCCATCCCCGTCTGTGGCGTACCTGGAGATCCTAGGAGAGCTCTCTGTTCCTTCTTGGGCGTGGACGAAGTAGCGGAGGCCAAGGGTCTCCACCAACCGGATGGTCTCTTGGTGAGGTCCGTCCACGGACACCATTACTAGGCTGGAGGTCACGTCCGGCTGAGTCAAGAGCTGCTTCAGGAGCCTGCAGGGGGAGGAGGAGAAGCAGGGTAGTGTCAACCCACATGGAACAAAGGCCTGAGAGAGAGAGAGGTGAAAGTTTGTACATTCTGATTGCTACATATACCAGGAAGAGGGAGAGAGTGAGTTGCAGGTCTTCCTGAGAATTGCAAGCGGTAAATGTTCATGACAAACAGGTCTCCATGGAGAGCAAGAAAATCCAACTGAAAAAAAAAACTATAAAATATAACCCAAGTTTTGTGAATATAAAATGGCGTGTTTGACCTAGTTACAGATAATTTTTAGAGAGCAGTTTACAGATCCTATCACTAATATTTTTCTCTCGGAATTTAATGTCAGGTTTCTCTTGTGTGATCACACACCATTTATGTGATCCGTTGGCGACCTTCTTAACACAAGGAGTCCTGTGAGAAGAGAATTGGCGAGGAAGGTTAGTTAGTCTAGTTCCCAGGGTGTTAGGTGGATATAGGTCTAGTTAGTCTGGATTTCGTGGGGTTAAGGACGTGGATGGTTAGTTACTCTGGGGTTCAGGGTGTTATGGAGATGTTGGGTTACTTAGTCTGGAGTCCAGGCCTAGGCCAGGTTCCAAAGTCATGGGAGGATGAACATCTGGATTGACTGTGGACCGACTCCCGTGATCAGGATTCGCGCCTGTGCGGGCTGGAACCCAGGGTACGGTCCGTAAATGCTGCGCCACAGTCAGCAACGCTAACCACCGCTACACCGTGGAAGTCCGTAAGGTATGCCGAGCGTTAGTTATTTCAGGGAGAAAACTGGCAGGGAGGATTAATGAAACGGGGACCTTTTGTATGGCAGGGGGAAGGGTGGAATGGTTCAAACCCCTTGAGGGTGGGGGCGGGTCTCAGGGTGGACACTTCCACCCTAGATCGAGTCCAAAAGGACTGTAAATACTGAGACCCATAGATCAAGTGTTGCTGTTCCCTCCAGGAACTTTCGAACATTCGTGGAGTCACACGTCATGCCCTTGCTTAGCCACACACGCACACACACTAACGACCCAATCACCCGAACCAGCAATGTACCTGTTGCAGTGGTTAGATTTAAGCGACGGAAGGAGAAGAAACAGAAATGTGACAGCATCACACAAAGACGAGGATGTATAGTTCCTAGTACGTGGAGCCGGTTCGGTGGCAGAGGATCAAAGGTAATGTCAATAGAGAGGGCTCAGCTGTTGCGTTCTCTTGTCGGGGATCGTTGTCTCGGGAGCTAATTGGCAGCGGTTGATTTTTTCGGTCGAGTGAAGGTGTTGATTAAGGTGTTTAGACGGGGGAACGGAGGCGCCTCTCCCATCCCTTCATACTAATTACGTGTTCGGGATTTTATATTATTATGAACGCAAGGAGAAAGACACACGGGGCAAAATGAGGACATAGACAAACACTCATAAACACACTCGCAAGAGAAGCGTCTCATGCGAACTCCTTAACACACACACACACACACACACACACACATGGGCCTCCGTGGTGCAAAGGTTAGCGTTACTAATCATGAGTCAACACACGTGGGTTCGAATTCTGGGTGTGACACTTGGCTCACACCCAACCCACGTGTTTTATCCTTCCTTCGGTGCTGGTCGACGAATGGGTACCTAGTTTAGGCTACGGTATGTGTGTGTGTGTGTGTGTGTGTGCTTTCGTGAATGATTCATATCTTCGGGAATACAGAGATAAGCGCTCGAATCTTCGTGTTTCATTTCCCTTGTGTACGACCAGTATGTTCGTGATTCACGAATTCCTTTGTGATTTATTTGCACATACGTAGGAGTAAAGACGTGGTACAAGGAACGGGGCAACACGAGTGTAAAACCCTCTCCACGTAACACAGATGGTAATCACACACATTAAAAAAGAAACTTGCCTGCACAAAACCTGCTAAACATAGACAAATCTTACGTTATCCACATTAGCTGACGTTATAACACATTAACATCTTACTCCCACAAAGACACCTTTTACATGTATAGACCACCCTCACCAAAGAGACATACAAAAAACATCCATTCCCATTACCCATATACAACCATTCCTACACACACACACACACACACATATATATTTGCTGATAACCACGAGGAAAATGAAACACGAAAAGTTCCCCAAGTGCACTTTCGTGTAATGATCACATCGTCAGCAGACATACAAGAATGAGATAGAAAACGTAGAACAGTCAGCTGATATACAAGAAAGAGTCGTCGGAGCTTAGACGCCAATTGGAAACAAGTGTTCCGGGATGGCGTCTTAGTTTCGTCTCTTCCTTGTATATCAACTGACTGTTCTACGTTTTCTATCTCATTCTTGTATCTTCCCTAACGATGTGATCATTACACGAAAGTGCACTTGGGAATTTATCGTGTTTCATTTTCCTTGTGGTTATCAACAACTACTAGATCACGCGCACAGCTGTGAACTCTTGCAATATATATATATATATATATATATATATATATATATGTATACGGAAACAGGCATATCCTTATAACCCAGTCTCACACAAACAAAGTAAAAGCCAGCGAACCAAAACATCCCCGTGCGACTCTCGCAAGGTCAGAATTTACGATATTTGAGACAATTAGAGAAACTTACTTGATTTAGCAAACGAGAATGTGTGTGGGGGGGGGTATATTCTTCCTTGGATTGGGGCGTGGAGAGGGGAGGGGGGGGGAGTTGGTAGGTAACGACCTCATTACTGCCCCGTGCTCGAGTTTCGTTCTCCTACTCCTGTTCCACTCCTGTCTCCTCCCTCCCTCCCTTTCCCAGGGCTCTGTAGTCACCTGGAGAGCATCGTATATTTCCCACAGAGACAAGGTCATCTGAGATATGCTGTGTATACTTCTTATGGTATATGTAGGTAAGTGGGTGTAGCTTTCCATGTGGTTCAGGAGGGGTACCTGGTATGTACGTACAGGTACTCTCCAGACGCCCGGCGATGAAATGTAGCGCCGCCGCCGCAGTAGGGGACGCGGTAGGGAGGCTGTCGAGTGCAGCTGTGACCCACCTGTACAAGTAGCGAGGGCGGTCCGCCGCCACCACCAGCACGGCAGGGAGGTCTTCGGGCCGCTCCTCCTCTTCCTGCTGGGGAACACAGCGAGAGGTGAGCACGACCTCAGCTGCGTCAGAGGAGTGGAGAACACAGGTACTGGGAAAGTCGAGAGGTTGTGAACAAGGGTGGTGGGGGAAATGGAGGGATGGAGAACACTTCTAGTAGAACAAAAGGTTGATTAACAGGGATGCTGGTCAAGTAGGGGAGTGAAGAACAACTATGCTGGGGTAGAGAGAGGAAATAGGTGCTCTTGGAAAGTAGTCTTACATGTGCGCCTGGAGGAGAGATGAACAAGTAAGTGTGCTCGTAGAACAGAGCGGTGATGAACAGGAAATAAGATGTGTATAAGTTAAGGAGGTATGTGAAGAGATGTTCTAACTACTGAAGGATGATGAATGGGTGTTGTGAGAACAGGTGTACAGGTGGTCCTGGGGAGCAGAACAGGTGTGATGCACTAGACTGTTGAGTGAGTAGTGTTGTACTGCGTCTTGTAAAACAACATCACGAGAGGCCAGAGTCGACAGAGTCCAACAGCTCCTTCTTCCGTCACGCTAACGCGGCTGCGCCTTCCTCTGCTCCACCTCTTTAAACACTGCTTCACTTTGACTACATTTACCTGGTCGCTAACGCGGCTGCGCCTTCCTCTGCTCCACCTCTTTAAACACTGCTTCACTTTGACTACATTTACCTGGTCGTCTTCCTTACCAACCTCCTCACAACACTTCCCAGTGAAATACCGCACACGGCTGACTTATTTTTCTTGGTGTAGCTTTCAGAACCCCTCTCCCCTTGGTAACTGTGTGACTACTGCTCCTCTTGCATTTGACGTGGTTGCATCCTATGGGAAGAACTGATACCAAGTGTAAAGATGGAGTTAGATCGTCCAACCGTAGGTCTGTTGGTAGTCAAGTCGAAGATTGTGGTACCTAATTCCTTACTCTGCTTTACAAATGAGATTTTTAATCGAACATCGTCATGATAACTTTATAGATTCTCAGATCAGGGTCAAATATGAAGCTAAACTTATGTCTCTATGTACATGCACATCCCACATTTTAGTCTTCATCACTAATCTTCTGTGTTGGACTTGGACCAGACTTGATAAGATGGCTAATTTCATGAGAATGAAAAAAATAATGAAACCAAAACACAAATCTGTAGGTCTTGTGGGTACCTGGACATAGAACTTCATTTTTTTTCAAATTTTTTCTCATGAAGTTATCACACTGACGTAGAGGTTCTAAACGATTCAGAAACTTCCTTTATCTGCTACCATCAAGGGCTATTCACCCACAGTTCTCATTTCATTGTAGATATTTCTTTTTTCCAAATTTACATCCCTTTTAACGTAGATCTGTGTAAGAGACGCACAGCTCTGGGTTAAACACGCAGCCTTGTCTAGCCCTAGACCTTACACTGAACCGTTCTGATGTTAGACTCTTGATGGGCACTTTACCATCTTGAAGCGCACTCTGTCCACCTGATTAGAATCCTAGCTTCTTGATTGGTACTCTATCCTTTTGGTAAGCACTCAACTTCTTGATTGGCACTATGGCCTCTTGATTAGCACTCCACGTCTTGATTAGGACCTCAGCCTCCTGACTGGCACTCCAACTGTTTGATTTGAGCCCCAGCCTCTTGGTGGCACTCCATCTTCCTGATTGGCACCATAACCTTTTAATAGGCACATGAACCTCCTAACTGTCACGTTCCTCTTTAGTATTAGCTCAGGTCCTCCTCCTTCGTGTATTGATTACATACGCCACTTCGTGTTTATCTGCTGAACTTTAAGTCACTGTTTTGCCTCATCAACATCGTCGTCGTCTTTGCCACTCTTCATCTCTGTGTTCTTTAAGGAAAATAACTGGAATTCCACCAGGTCCTGGAAATGAGTTCTCTTTCAAAGTTGATACTTTCCTATAATCATGCCAATAACTGTTATTTCAGTATCTGTTCCGGCTGTTTCCTCTGAGTAATGAGATGTTTCATTACCCGGATCTTTTTGTAATGAACCCCGAATTATCATCACCATCATCTTGGATAGTTTCTCCAGGTGGCTTTCATATTATTCTTCGACTTTGAGATAATGACCAACCTCAGACTTCTCATTTTTGTTTCATTCATTTAGTCTTTAGGAGCAAAACTTTCCACCTTCCCATGTCTTTCCCAATAAGTATAACCTGGCACATTTCAAAAGACAGGTCTTTCACTCTCTAAAATACGTAAATACTTTCCCTTGTCTTCCTTTTTTCCCTTTCAAAATTGTCTCTATATATTTCAATTAAGGCCAGGTATTGATGTAGACTTTTGTCCGTGACTGGAGCCTTCAAGATAAAAAAGAGAAAAAAATTGGATTGTTCCAGTCTTTATATCACTTCTTCCTCATTTGGTCACTTCTCGACAGTGATATTCCATAGATCCCTTTCGGCATTTCTTATTCTTTTTCATTCTCTCCTTCTATCAATCCGTTGGTACTTTTCGTTTAAAATTATTTTTCCTTCTCAGGTGGGGTTAATTCTCTAACTGTTTGTCGTATTCTCTTGAAAAACAATGTAATGGTTAGTATTTACATTGTTGCCAATGAAAGCCCCAATCCAGTTTATTCACGCTTGCTATTTGCGTGTTATGGAGAGGGAGTTTTACACTCGTGTTGCCCCGTCTCTTAACCTTGTATGTATGCACAATGCCTTTTCTACTATGTATGCAAACACACACACACACACACACAGAAGTAACGTTCAAAGTCGGCCTCATTTTTAATTCTCTTATTAAACCATGTTTCTGTCAGACTCTGAAGCATGATATTGTTTTTCATTTGCATATTCATTGGAGCAATTTATCCTTAGCCTGGAGTTCTTGGTTATCGGGTTTTGTACATTCATACAGATTTTCCAGCGCTTTCTCGTTTTTTTTTTTTTCATGGCCGTATTTCTTCTTTCTTCATTACATTCTCAATGTCTGTTAGTTCCTCATGTCGAATTTTTGTTAGGTTACACGCCATTTCCATTAGCATTTCTGCTGGAAAAAGTACACCAGTGTAAAATCTTGCATATACGTCCCTGTGGATCTTGATCTATTCTGTCATTTGCTATACTGTCTATAGTTTTCTCTATTCTGTTTTAATCATTTGGCCGTTCTCCATTTCTTGTCTTTCCGTTCTCATTAACTGCTTTTTTCCACACGTTTTCAATCTCTCTAGTTTCATCTCTGTTTACATTCTTAGTATTCGTATCTTCGACACTCATTTGATCTCCCTTCGTTGTAACCCTAACAACGCCGAAGGACGTAGATGTCTCCTACATCTACTACCTCTACCCCCCACCGTTTTACGCTCATTACGTTTGCCAATGTACCGTAAAACTACTGGATATCTGAACACACCGGTATCTCACAGTCATCTCTTTTACTACGTCCCCCTTTTTTTTGGACAGGAAATTCCAAAGTAAAACTTTTACGGTAGACAGTACAGGCTGTTAGTTTTGACGGATTCTCGGATTCACGTGTTTCCCTGAGGGTAGTGTTTACACGTCTCAACTGCCTCTGCATCAGCAGTGTTTCATCTTCATAATCTTTATTCGTTGGTTTGCTTCCTCTTCTGGGTCATCTGGGCTTGGCCTTTTTTCTTTATTTTCGGACTATCTTTACTTTCATCTTTCCACTCATAATTACGTGTTTGTTGTTAACTCCCCCATTTTCATACAGTTTCTCATTTTCTCTGTTATCATTGTTTTATTCATTTCTTCATCCACACTATCCTCATCACTATCTTGCTTTATTTGCTGGATCTATTTTTTTAACTAGTTCCACCTTGAATGTCTTTTCTTAATATATTTCTCACAAAAAGACAAAAACTATTTTTTTTAATATTATTCATCAAATCTGAGACACTCATAAATCCCAAGACCACACTTCATACATTTAATCGTGAGTTTTGTGTTGTCAACTCTAAATCACTTGCTGCAGTATTTGAATCGGTTTGCAATGCAGTTTTATTTAAATCTTTTGCATTAATATTTTGTACAATTTTCTTTAATCTTTGATGTCGCTTTGGATATGCATGTTTTGCAGTTGGCATACATGGTTCCTTTACTGATTCAAACAATTACCTTGTATACGTTCATATCTTTCCTCTAAATTTTGGAATCTAATTTTCTCCCTAGTATCTCTTTTACCTGATAAACATGGCAACCTCATTGTCCTGTGCTGAGTCTGCTAGGTATAATAATATCACCATGAATTGCTTATGGGTAGGTGGCGGAGACCATGCATCAAGTCTTCATTAAACACATCAGCGGACCCAGTCAGCTGATGCTTGTCTTGCAAATGGCGTCGTCATTTCACGCCTCTCTGGCGTTACCTTAAACTTGCATATGTACGCGTCACTGTTTCGCTAGAACTGCGCCATTTTTAGAAGCATGAAGCTACCGTACTGGCTCTCATGTTCATAAGCATTTCTGGACGCACTCAAATATCTGTCTTTTCTTTACGAATTACTTCTCAGAGTGTGTTCGCTTCACGGATACCGTTGTTTTTCTGTGTTTAAATTACTTTTTTAATTCTTTTGGTCTAGTTTTATAGAGTTATACTGTCGTTATTATCGCACTAATTTGGCTTTTTTTTTTGTGTGTGTGTGTTATCACTTACTTGGGTACGTTGGTGGGAGCGTTCCTACCCTTACCAGGTTCCTTTGACGAGGTGTTGCCATTGGGCTAAGGTGGCGAGACACGTGGTTCCTCGCTGCAGGAGGAATTAGAATATGGAGCTGTGCGAGGTACGTGTTGTCGAATGTTAAGTGTGTGGTGGAGGGATTCGTGTGTGTTAGTGGACTGAATGCCAGCAGCCCACGTGTAGGCGAGGCAGGAAGAATATATGCAAAGCCGGGCAAGGGGAAGGGAACTTGAGAGACACAGGAACGAGAGATAGGGAGAGAGAGAGAGAGAGAGAGAGAGAGAGAGAGAGAGAGAGAGAGAGAGAGAGAGAGAGAGAGAGAG
>JAYMFT010120250.1:0-42500 GCA_038088735.1 Panulirus argus | reverse complement strand
CACACAGACACCGATACAGCCAGGAGTGAAGGGGTGAGGAGTGGGAGGTTTAGAGCAGGTGTTAGTGACAGTTGTTGAGGGGGGGGCAGATGTTGTGCCCTCGCTGCATTAGGTCTGCTCAGCATCGGCTGCCACATCAACTGTGTTTCAGTCTCTTGAGCACGACTGTGCGGACGCTGAGCACGAAGGTACGACCCTTGGACATGACCTGGCCTTCGACCTTTGGTCCTAAGGCCACCACATTCCCAAGGGCCGTGGAGTCATGCTCGAGGGCAGGACCATCGTCTTCAAGGGCTGTGGGAGATCTCCCCTGTGGTTCTGATGGGGAACAAGCAACTCCTCGAAGATGAAAGTCAATAACCTCGGCAGTCAATCACACGGGCAACAAAAGATCATTACTTCTTCCCGTGCACGGCAGCGGCGCTGTGGCGGCAGGGGAAAGTGGTCCTGCTGCGGCCCCACCGGGAGACACTCCTCACAACCTGTGGGTCTTGGCTTCCTGTCTGGCGGCCGGGTAGACGAGGCGAAGATTCCCCCGGGTTTGTGGAGGTGGCGTTGGTTTGCTTGCTCTTGCTGCTCCTGCTGTTGCTTTTCCTCTTGCCTGCCCGACGCTGGCGTTGCCGTTGGTCACGGCGAGTGACATCCCTTAGCGATACCAGCCAGCCAGGTGCTCTTCGTGAGGTTCGGTAGCGTGAGGACGGTAGTGGCTCAGGAAACATCTGCTGTGGTTGTGACGGTATCAACCGCTGCCGAAGGTGACATTGCCTGAACACTGCGAGTAAAGGGTAGAATCCCTTCCCAAGTACGTCCGTCCTCTTGTGTCAGATAAGCGATTCCAAAACAACAAAAAACCGGAGACAGTGTCTCTATAAGTTGTCGAATACCTCATTCGTCACCAGCCACCACTCTCCCTTTCCCTCTAGAATCCTACTGGAAGAGTGTTGTGCATCTTCTGCCTTAATCCACCATCCCCATCCCATCCAACGTATCCTTCCCATCATTATCACCATCCCACCACCACTCCAGTACTGTCCCACCAAAACTATTACCTTCATCACTCACCATAGTCACTCTCAATGCCACTTCTATCTAAGCAATACTATCCCATCACCTCCAACACTATCCCAATTTTATCAACGCCACTATCAATATATCATCATCGCATCAACATTCAACCTCTGCTATTCCAAAACCTACGTTACTTATCACTAACGCTAACATCCCAATACCATTACTAAAACAATACCAACATCACCACAGCAGAACCACCACAATCACCTCGCTATCTCACCATTACCAACGTCTAAACTATGCAGCAAAGGATCTACCTTGGGAAATTCTGGAGGACATGCTTTCCAATCAACGCTCCGACGTGATCCCCTATTGTCACGAGATGCGTGGAAGAAAAACAATGCACTAACAGATACGAGGATCACCATAGTGTCGTACATATACGACAGCATAAACATCCAGGACCCAAAAGTGTCCGACAACTCTCCAAAACGTTATAGGAGAACTGCAAAGAACACAAATGACGTACACATTCTAGACGCCCTCAAAACATTTCCCAGTGCCAGATTTGGACACAGGAGAAGAATGAGTGCCTTACAGCATGCTGGACGAGTAACTACAAAGCCAGCCTGATCATGCAAGCTGTGGGAGGTAGTGAGGTGCACGTACACTAAGGTGTACCAAAGGGGGCCACACCCATGCCCACGCTCTACTCACACACACACACACACCCACGAAAGTAAGACTCTACAACCTTGGGTTGACTACGCCACCCTCCCTTCCTCCCTCGATGCCTTCCCACCCACCCACGAGAATCTACCTCGCTCTCACGGGGAATATGGGCGACCACGTCCCTCTACAACGCTGACACTTCGATGGCAAACAAGATACTGAACCCGTTGCAATAATACGGTGAGGCGAGACTGAGGGAGCGTGATGCTTGGGCGTGGGCGGCGGTGGTTAGGTGTGCGGGCGGTGATGTGGTGTGGCCTCAGAGGACCGCATGTGAATAGAATCGGACAATAAACCATTCGTTGTGGCGACAGCGAAGGGCGGGTCCGGCCCCCAGCTGCTGCCACCCTCTCATTTGTCTTCTCTGTCCCTCTAAACCCTCACATATCTCATACTCCATCTCTCTCCTGGGCCTTTGTTACGTCCCTCAGCCGTCACTCTAATCTCCCACGAGTATTCTACGCGTCTATTCTGTTCATCTGGAGTCAATCCTTTTCTCTTTCATTCTTATCTATTATTTTCCGACGTCTTAACCATCAGTGTCAAGCTTTGTGTGATAGTTCTGGCATCCACAGGTCACTAGAGGACAGGAGACAAGCTCTAATCTGTCACAGCTGCATGATTCACACACATGCTACACACCATACACCTTCGTTTGGATTTCTGCTGCAAGGACGGCAGAATTACTGTACGCTCCTACCCATCGTGTGGGCGGGGCAACAGGGGATACAAGAATGCATAAAAAAAAAGGGCCAGGGACTGGACCTCAATGACTAAATTACACTGCACGTTACAAACTGAGAAAAATGTTTACAAGGATTGGGCAGCCGTTTACAGAATAAGTGAACTGTTTACAAAGGTTGAGCAACAATGACTGGATTATGAGGCAAAGTATAACGAGTGAACTCTTTAAAATAGACAAACTGATGTAGTGTATTGTTATGGATAAAATGCTTACACATATCTCACAACGGTCGGTAGGAATTATCTATAAACCCAGTCAAGTCAATAATGTCTTCTTGCATGATCTTCTGATATTAGATGGATCTTCTTGTGTTCATTTCACTTCGTCTGAAGTTTTAAAGATATGTTCCATTTTTTCTGAATCATTGTTTTAAAATCATACTCCACGTAGACACAAGCGACACTAACTTACATCCTTCGTGGAATTAGTTTTTGTAGATCCAGCGTTCTGAGTCGAGTATGAGAAAAAATCCGAAGAAACTGGATTCTTATCTCCATTATGAGTAAGATTGTGATAAGTTGTTGTCGAGCTTCAGCCACAAACATATCACAGTCGTAATGGAGGGAGTTCAGAGCAGTTCGGCAAGAAAGAGAATCAGTCCCAGTCAGACTGCCTTGGAGCCATTAAAAAAATTCAGGGCCATGAGGGTAGCAAACAGTTCAGTTTGGAGTGTAGATGCCCAGTACATCACTAACCATCCTAAAGACACAGGCACGACTCGCAGAAACTCTGAAGCTCTTATAGACAACAAGCACCTTATACAAAATGAAGCTCACGCTAGGTAGAAGAGCCAGTAATGTATACAGACACCCTGAAACTCACAGAGAGGAAGTTCAGAACTCACAGACACGATGAAAAATCACACAGCCACACGAAGACACCTAAGCTCACACGCGCGCGCACATGGCATAGGCTAGGGTGTATGTGTGCGCGTGTGCATACATTCATAGGAGTAAAGACATGGTACGTATATTCACAAGGTTAATAGACGGGGCAGCACGAGTGAAACACTCTCTCCTCGTAACGCACAAACAGTAATCACGCCAGCCGTCTTGGACTGAGAGGCATCCACCCACACACACCCACACACACGCACCTTCTTCTTCCACACTGTCCACTACAAAAGGAGTCTCGGGATGTGAGAGCGAGTTAATGTCTGACGCGAACTGTGAACGTGAGGATCAGTTCCTCGTCCTCTCTCTGCTTCAGGTACAACTCCGTCAGTAGTAAAGTGTATGGCTGACACTAACCTCCTTACCATAACCCGACATCCGACAAATCACGGACATATCTTACAAGTCACACAGGCATCTGGTAATTCAAGAGAGACTCGGCAGCTCCCATAGATATCCAGCGAACACCCAAAAGCTCACACAGACACCAGGCGAGCCAAAAGACCCCGACAGACGAGCGAAGGCTCATTCAGACTTCGGGCAACTCACAACAGACTCCCCACCTGCTCACGAAAACATCTGCCTCTAACACAGACATTCGAAAAGACACCAATCACTCTTTACAGACACAGGTGACTCAGAAACACACCCGGCTGTGCACACAGACGACTGGTCAGTCACACAGAGCCCCATAGCTACCACAGACACTCGGCAACTCACACACACAACCACCAAATGACACACAGATACCCATCATCCCAGATTCAAACACATCCAACATCTTACACAGACATTCAGCAACTCCAGGTACACATAACGTGCTCAAAATAGCTCCCCACAAAATGTGGCAGCCACCACACCTGTTGCACATGACAGTGTGAGCACCACACAGCAGCCCTACCACCTGGGGAGTGATATATGTGCGTACACTAATACTCTACACGTGTGGCAGCCACCACACCTGGCGCAAAGCATGACAGCTTACATACACCAGAACTCCACAAAGGAAGCCTCCACACTTGGCGCATGACATGACAATTACACATACGCTAGCACTCTACACATCTGGTACATATGACAGTGTACATACACTGGCACTTCACACGGTAGTCCCCACACCTGGCACATGGCATGACAGTGTACATACGCCAGCACTCTACACATGTGGCAGCCCCCACACCTGGCGCGTGACTTGCCCAGGACGCCAGGGAGAAAAAAGCAGCATGAACGGTACCCAGCCACGATGGTGGGCTTGGTCAAGGACTCTCCCTCCATTCCTCTCTCCCTCGGAGAGCCCCGCGTCCCACTCCCCCCCCTTCGCTGACATAGTCTCCCTAAACACCCTCGTGATTCCGGTCACTTCTGAAGTCATCGTTGTCCCGTAACTAAGCCACTGAACACGTGACCTTAAAGCATTTCCCCAACCTTATCAATCCGTTATTCTCAAAAGGTATCCCGAACTCTGTCAACTTCGGCAGTTCTTCGACTTCCATATCTCTTGTCATTGCCAGGCAGCGACCAAAGTTGCTCTGCCACAACTTCCTGCCTGTGTAGCCACGCCCGCCGCCGTGGTACTGCCATACTACCACCACAACGTCATAACCACCACACAGTGACATCCAACCCGCCCTTCTGGCGCCACCAAGGGCATACTGCCCTGTAATTCTCTCAACCACCTGCCACCCATCAGCGCACACCACAGGATCCAAGCTTCATGGCGAGCTTGCCTTCGGCCCTGCAAGGCTCAGCTGGCGGCACATGCTTCATCCCAGTACTGGAAGCTCGTGGTGATCATACACATCCGTCAAGACACCTTCCAAACGAGACGAATCCGGAAAACATCTGACGACGAGCGTGGCGAGATGGCCAGAGCCAGGTGTTCACCAGAGCCTCTCGAATCCAGGGGACGTCGCTCAATCATTGAGGGCTCTGTCCAGCGGGACTCCGACGTGGCCACCTGAGACGAGTACAGGGAAGATTACATACGTCTCCTGCCTCGGTAACGGCAACGGCCAGACCTGTATAGTGCACCTTCACGCCTCGTCACGCCAGGACGATCCCCCCCTCTTACTACACAGGACCCCCTCCTCCCGACCGCCGTCTGTCCCCCAGCGGGAGGGAGACAACAACGCCCAAAACAAGTCACTGAAAGTCGCCCCAACATTTCCCTCCCGCCGGATTTCCGTTGTCGATCACGTCGACACACAGCAGTGGTTGAGCTGGATCATCACTGGCCATTACAGCCGGCGAGCTGGTTCGTGTCTAGTCATTACCGAAGTCAAGGGCGGGGCAGCGCGCGCGGCCGTCGGTCAATTACCCTCTCGTGGTAACACTGTCTGGATACACAGGAAATACACCGAGGGTTTTCAGAGTGTGCAAGGCCCCCCCCCCCTCAGCCCTGGATCAACTGGAAGTCATATCGTCCAGGTCACCAAGATGACTTACCCGGACATCCGTCCGTTATTTTACCACCAGACTTGTAAACACGAGCATTTACCGGGTCACACATAGCCTCGGTTAACCGGTACTTGGCAATAATCACTTGCACCTGCAGTGGGGACAAAGACTCGGGCGATCTTCATGATTTACAAGTCAAGTTCGCCAAGCATTATGTAGCTCTTGGGTCCGGGAGATTCCTGTCCGATTGCTTGACGTGCGGTGGAGACTCGACGCGGTGGCCACCGCTCACCCCACACCACTTCGCCTGCACAGTGTCCACAGCCAAATTCAGACTCACCAGAATAGGTTGTGACCATGTCACTAGAGTGTGGCAGCACCCTCGCCCCTCACGGTGTGCGACGTGCCAATAACGAGCGGTAAACACCCGTTACACTATGATTCCCTCCAAGGAAGCTACAACGTTGAAGCTACAATCACATTCTCGTTATAACTGTGTCGGACACCGGCGTTGCTGCTGTGCTTACGTCCGTCACAAGGAGTAGACAAGTTCCGTGGATGTGGTGTGCAGCTCCAGTCTAAGGGATGTCAATGGGTAGTAAGCCGGGAGACGTTTGCAATCATTTTCAGAGGTGTGTGTAAGGGTGAGTGATAGATAGATAGATAGATAGATAGACAGAGAGAGAGAGAGAGTGTGTAACTGAGATGATAAAGAAATATCAAATTTATGATGAGAAAATTCAAAACGATCCCATACTTTTCTGTAAGCACACACACAAAATAAAGAAAAACTCTCCTTGGGTAAAAGAGATTACTGATCCATGCAAATTGGTCACAGAAAATAAGATATAATGACACAGTCACTGTGCTTACCGGGGAGCACAGACCCCCAGACGGTCGAGAGGAAGAAGAAAAAAAAAAAAATATCTCCCCAGATAATAACGGAGGGGGGAGGGAGTGGTGTTCGTGGGGGAGGGGGGGGGGTTGACCACCGTCAGGCCGTGAGTGAGGTGGACACAAAGATTGACTATTGCTCGTGCTCGTCTGTGGCTGCCAACGCTCTCTCGCTCCTCTCCAGGACCAGAGTGTGGCTGCTCTGATGAACGCACCACACACACCCACACACACACGTCTGGTCACAGAGGAAGGATCACCAAGAATCCGTGATGTACGAGGGTGGTCGGGCTGGTGATAGGAGGTAGTTCAGGTCGGGCTGGTGACAAGTGACAGTAGTAGTAGTAGTAGTAGTCCTAGCGGTGGCTGGGTCGTAGCGCACACCACCCCACCACACTACTCGCCCCCCCCCCCTCCCGGGCCTGCCACACGTTAAAACACAACCTGGTCATCCTTGAGCCGTGACCCTCTCGGCCCCGTGCCAGGCCGAGGGATCTCGGGCGCTTTGGAGGACATTAGGAGGGGAAAGTGGGGAGCTAAAGGTGTTGGGGTAGAGGGGGCGGGGAAGGACCACCACCACTAGTGCCCTAAGGCAGGCAGGCAAGCAGGCTGGCAGGTAGGCCCTGGCCTGACGAAGGCTGAGAGAGACGCACACACACTGTGACGTCTTCCATTATTACTTTACTCCAGAAGAAGGCGGGCGGGCGAGCGGGAGGGCGACATGCCTACCGACGACCTGATACTGAAGCCCCAGCGCCACTATCGGCTTCATCATCCCTGCGCCACCGCTAATGGCGTCCCTCTACCTTGCACTATCCACCCACCTCATCTTCACAATGCACCCGTGTCGCCAACCGCAGCATCACCATAACTACTTAATGTCACATCATCACTATCCCCATCATCCACTCACATCATCACTATCCCCATCACAACCCACAATACCTCCATAAAAGGTGTCCGATTTAAGTAACTCGTCATCCAATCATCATTACTAACACGTTTCTCCTTCGCTGTGGTACAACACATGGCTTGGGGGGAGACACATTCAGGTTCTCACAATGGGGGAAGGGGTCGGGGGGAGGGGAGGAAGACTCTCCAGTGGCTGGTGCCTCACCCTGAGGGAGAAGGAGACAGCATGATTCCCACAGTGGGAGGGGCGTCTCTCCCCTCCAGTGGACGACACTCGTCCTTAGTGAGAGGGGAGGACGACTCTTCAGAGAACGACTTCTCAGTCGATGACCTCTTTCAGTACAAGCCGTCGGGCTTCGGACTTTGTTTATGGTGTCCGTCTGTCCTTACACTCAGAGACTGAGCCGGGTACAGCGAGCAAAAGAACAAAATACTTTTTGGTAAATAGTGTCAAGAAAAAAAGATTCAAAGGACTGTTAAGGATGGAAAGCAAACACATACTGACTATACCGACTGGTCCCTATCTGAACCTACTCTAGCTCCTCCTCCTGCGTTAAGACAAACATATACAAAGACCATAATCATCAATGTACATAGAAGAAATGCATAGGAGGATATCACACTTGCACATCCCACCCTCGACTGTTTCTGTTAGATACATGATACTGACAAATGTTCCTCCGTTTTCAGGGAAAGGCTAAAGGCTTTAAATTTGTCTACCATAGAAGAACGAGGAGTAAGGGGTGACCTTATCACAACCTTTTTAAGGTTTTAAACCAGGTTGGTGATCAGTAAAGTCAACAATTCGAAAGATGCTAGGACAGAATAACCAGAGGTCATAATATGAAATTAAGCAAGAAACTTGTCGGGAAATATAGAAAATACTTTCATAATATAAGAGTACTGAATGAATGGAATACACTGAATGATGAAACTGTGATTGTAAACTGTGATTTTATACAGAAGTTTCACATGTGTGCTTGTAGGGAGAGTGAAGAGATGGGTCCCCTTGTGTGTATAAGTCCTCCGAAACCATCGTAATGTATACGTTAGGAAAGAGGCCAAGAAAAATTGTAGAAAAAAAGAAGATAAGACATGGGCCATTATAAGAACTGCATCTCTCGTTTAGCATGATTTCCAGTCAGTGTAGCACGGTAGGTGCAGCCCTGTAGGCACCACCATGACAAGCCAAACACTACCAGGAAGTGAAGTCTTCCATTCCATTATCTTACTCGTAGTACCAGAGGTTCGTATGACTGGAAAGGTAATGCTACACGATTTCAGGTCTTTATATATATATATATATATATATATATATATATATATATATATATATATATATACAAACTTAACGGTGCATTGTATATGTCTTAGCTGTTAGTTTACAAGCTTTTATTCTTCCGACATCATAATGTCGACACAGAACATCCAGATTCCGTCCAGCTTTACATTACGATCTGACTGTCAAAATGAATGGCAGTGAGCATTTGTTTATTACTGAGGTAGTAAAATGGCGCCCAACAAGGACGACCTCAACACTACCTCAGGACGATCCTGGGTCTGTGTGGTCTGGTTATCTATGTAACTCAGTGTCTGACGACCCTCTCTCTCATTCAGTGGAGTGAGGCCGCAGACCAGGGTTCTAGACAGCAGTTGATAAGCCCTTGAACACAACAGTAAGATCACTACCCTTTGTGTCTGCGTCTTGAACCTCACAGGTATCCATAGTTGTGCAGGGCCAGCAGCCATTGGACCCACAAACGCTTGGGACGAGGCATTGAAGTCACTGCTAACAAAGGTGATTGTGATACTCATTGAATACTTCACCTAACCACGCTCTTCTCCTCTTCTAGCCTGAGCGACGCTGCAACCACAATGTCACACCGATTCTCAGGGCGAAACACCAAACCTAAGAACGCAAAGAATGTCGTTCCAGCCACCGAATCACACCGTTACATTTTCTTAACATTCAGTTCTAACCTGACGATCGCCACTTCTAATGGGAAGAAAACAAGATACGTGTTTTAATAGTTCCAGTTCATTTAACGAAAACAGGCTCAAAAAGAAAAAAATTAGTTCCCTTGAAAGATGGAAATGAAAATCAGTCTAGCCGGTGTTAGCTGTCTGTAAGGGAAGGGGACAATAAAGTGCTCCATACAAAAAGAGGCTCAGGGGTTACTAATACATGAAGCGTTACACACAAACCTTATCCACGACATGCTAGCGTGTGGGTCGACCTTGGTACCGTGTGGGTGGTAGAGACCACATCTGTCATGACCAAGAGCTATATTTGGGGTGAACCTAAAAACTTGATCAAATTTTACCCTCCCCCTCCCCCCCCCCCGGGGCACCGCAAGAACAGAAGCTGAGCACTGAGAGAAAAACTCATTCCAAATACCATTAATTCTCGCCAGTCCCCGTACTTCACATCCTCCCCATAGCATATAACCTCCAGACTCCCTGCAGAAGACATGACGATAAACCACGCCCATTTACATTTATGGTGTTCCATCATGGAGAGCGTGAGCGCCCCGCCTCTGCTGCAGGCACAGGAGCTAGAACACAAGGGTGGTGTGATGTCGTCAATATCCGTGAGTCAATCGGCTATTAATACCAAGGCTGATAATCTCGGTCATGGCGTCGACGACACGTACTGGGGTGCGCCATGACGAGACCCCCACACCTGCACCAGCAAAGTCACTCCCGACGTGTTCCCTCGCTGTCCCACTAGCTTGTACCACTTCTTAATCAGCGTTACTCATGCTCACCACCGTCACCCACACTTACTGCTTGCGTCAAACAAGTTAGTCACTAAACCACCAATACCCTGCGAGGAAATGGTAACTATCGTCCCATTGGTTCTGGCTTCTATTTCCCCAAGTCTTTGAATCTTTCCTCAACTCTCACTCCCTTGGGCATCTCGAGTCTCAGTCTTCTCCTTGATCATCACTATGGTTTTCGCAGTGCAAGAACCACTGGTGATATCCTGTCCTGTCTTACTATTTAATGTTTGGTCATCATCCCTGACCGGCTTCGGATAATCCGATGTTTTAAACCTTGATGAATCGAAAGTTTTTTAGCAGGGTTTGGCATCAGGTTCTCATCTCCAAGTTTCCCTCTTTCGGCTTTCCTCCCTCACGCATCTATTTTCTCATGTGTATCTTCCTCTCTGGTCGGTCTATTCTCTCATAGCTATCTTCCTCTCTGGTTGCTTTGTCCTGTCATATCTATCTTCCAATCTGGGTGATCCATGTCCGTAATTGTTGATAGATTACATGCTTTCTCTGCTATCAGTAGCGGCGTCCTTCTGGGTTCAGACCTGTCTCCTACGTTCTTCCCTTTTCCATCAAAGACGTCCTTCCTTCAACGTAACCAAATATAAACTCATACGGTGACGATTTGATTTAGCATTCTTCCGCTTTTTTCAGATCTGCTCATCCCATGAGCGAATCGTTAAGTGTGGGTCACTGTGATACACCGATAAGGTTGGAACTCCTCATACCCTTCCCATGTCAGTTATTGCTAACAATCATCAGCCTACAGACACAATCAGTTATCAGCCAACCAGTCATCGAGAAGTCAGCTAGCCAATCATCACAGAGTCAGCCACTCGGTCACATGTAAAACTTAGGTTTGCTGGCCAGGATCAACAGTTATCCAGTCCCTCAAGGCCAAATGACCCAAGTCATCGCTAACAGCCATTCATTAACAACAGTCAACTTACTAATCACGACCAAGTCGGCTAACCAGTCATCATCAAGTCGGTCATCCACCTAGTGCGTAAAGTCAACTGTCCAGTCATCACCCGGAGTCAGCCAGTCACCATCAACTGTTAGCTAGCCAAAGAGTCATCAACGGGAGTCGTATAGCTAATAATCAACACTCGTCAGTCAAGGCCAACTTTTGGTCATTCACTCACCGGAGTCAGTCAGTCATCACTGCTCAAAGGGACAGTCAGTTACCACCAGTCCTGGGCCACACGTGTTGCTTGCATTACCCTGGTCTTTGTGACCACAACTGTGTTTATGGTCGCTTATACCGCCAACACGGGACGACACCAACAAAAAAAGACGGGGTAATGTCTGCCACTCAACTCCAACAACACGGAGGCCGAAAAAAACAAGTTCAGAAAGGTCCTCCAACATGCTGTAGTCATTGAGGAATTTCCATTTTTTTTTGCCCCCCCCCCCCCAAAAAAAAAGAAGCGAAATAAAGGCTAGAACACGTCCTGAGGAACTAACTGGCCAATACCGTGGTTGTCAATGAGAATCGAACCGGTGAGCACTGTATAGCAACGCCATGGTAGGGACGCCTCCACGCCACTACAACAAGCCTCCCCCAATCCGCCCGCACTAGCAGAGCCCTTGCAGCCCTCCAAAATGCAGGAGGACCAACACCTACGACCTCCTCCTGCACATTCAACACCCTCCACATCCACACCACCATTTGCAATGCCTTCTCCAGCAACAAATGTTATAGATTCCTATTCCCATGCCTGTAAACACCTCTTGCGTCATCACTACATCTGTTATACTTCCCTTGTAACGCCTCTTGTATTACAACTTCATCTATACTGCTTGTCCTATACCACCATCTGTACAGTTTTCTTGCACCACCGTTTTGATTTGTGCCGGTATCACCGGCTGGTTTAATGTGCACCCCATGCTCTTCATGTGGCCGGCAGCGCAAAAGGATTACCGAGGTCACCATCCTTACCTTTCCTCCTGTTATCCAATCATCCTGCCTTCCTTAACTTACCACTTAAGGGAAATACCCCAAGCGTTAAAGGAGAGAAAAGCGTTCTGCATTACAACAGAGGGGAAATGGACTCTGCTTTAAGTCAAGCAGGGAAATTGATCCTTTGTTAAGAATGGATGATGAGAGGAATCATCCTACCCTCCCTGCCTTCCCCAGTGTTACAAAATCCTACCATCCTCATCTCCCCTACGATATGGAATCATCCTACTATCCTTACCTTCCCTATGCTATAGGATCATCCTCCGATCATCCTTGACTTTCCCTGTGCTACGGAATCATCCTAACATTGTTAACCCTCTCTTACACACCATGGAATCATCCTACTATCCTTACTTTTTCGACACCCCCTCCTCCCCACTCGTCTGTACCTCCCTCCCCCTTAACTGTAGCAGGAAACACCTACCATCGTCTCCCCCCCCTCCAGAGTGAAGGACCCAGAACTGCCTCCTCCCCCTCCGTCTCCACTTGTGGCTTAAGGGTTTCCTGTTCCCACACCGCTGGCTCCATCCTCAAGCACCCGTGGCTACACGTGGGTACTTTACGTCTACACACAATGCCTGGCGCCCCCATACCGGTGAGGGCAAAACTGGAAGATCTTACAAACTGTAACCCTTACAAAACACTTCATTAGCTTGGGTATACTTTTTTTTTATTAAACGACTAACCTCTATATGTCCGAGATAAACTGATAATCTATTAAATCGTATGATGGATGAATTCCTCTGTCGAATAAATCGTCAGGTACCATTTGCATACGAAGGGAGGTTGTGTCTGTGAATCAGAAAACGCTGAGAGAGGTCGTCCCCTGGAAACTACGAAAGCACACGCATACTTGCTGCTGCACCCATGAACTTCTTCGTATTTCTATAATCATCATTTTCATTAAAATACCAGAGTAATAATAATCCTTACCATCATCAATATTGATTACTGTTTACTATCACTGCAGTTGATTGATTCTCTTGAGGGTCAGGGGATAGAATATTTAAGACAATAACTAAAACACTGTGATAGAAACCTTAATAATCACACCTTATTAATCATAAAAAACATCTTCAAGAGACTAAATGATCTGCAGGCGACACAATGTCACTCTTCCAGCATCAGATGGCGGTAAGTACCCCCACCTCATCTATCCTTACATCGTAGACAAAAACCGTCCAGACCCGCATCTCCGACCTTGATCTGGCCGATGATAACGGTAGCTGCTGCCGACAACACTAAGAGATTCCTTTATTACCTTCATCCAGTCCCATTGTGGCATGGAAGCGCTGCCATCGTCGTCTTCCCAGCCTAGGCTGTCCGTGGGCTGGTCGGCCGGCTGACGGCATGGACTGTCCTCACATTCACGATCCGGGATGCGTCCTGGACCGGGCTCCCTGCTGCGTCTCAGGCTGCGTCCTGGGCTACATCCTCTGCTGCGCTCAGCCTTCTCCCGACGGGAGATCTCCCGAAGGCGAGGTAGGCGATCTTCCGATGAGCTCCGATTGCCTCTCCGGTAGAAAGAATATCCGATTTCCCGTCGGCGGAATACGTTCCCTCCGCCTCCCAGCAGGCTTAGGGCGCCGCCAGCAAGGCTGCTGAGGGCTCCCGCCCCCGAGAGGAGCCCGTCCAGCAATCCCCCACCATCGCGCTCTTTGGCTTTCTTTCTCTTAAGGGCGCGGAGGTTAGGCAGCGTCTGGTACCGCCGTTCCGTCGACATCGCTCGCTCGTTGCTCCGTCTGCCGTTCGATTCGGAAACGGTGGATAGTCGAGACCCGTGGTAAAGTCAGGTCATGGCGAGCCAGGGCAGGCAGGCAGGCTCAGCGCCCCCTCAAAGACGTGCGCTGCTGCTCGCTGCTGCCGACGGCGTCTGTGCCACGCTATCCGTTTAAAACAAGCACACCAGCGTCAGGGCCTCTCCGCCTGGCCCATACCCTCCTGACACATTCGCTGTGCACACAGTTCTGGGTCACTGTCACTCTTGCTCCTCTTCCATGGTCACTTTCAAACGTGTAGTACACTAAACTATATATATTTCCAAGGGAGACCTTCAGGACTAAGCATCATCGTTCTTCTAGTTCTCCAGAAAGGTGAACATGCATTGAACTGTAATATTCCAATACATGAATATTGGAATAGAAATTCACTTGCATATTCAGCACGTGTCTACAACAAGGCCAAGTGAAACAATTTCACTTCATGTCTGTTAATAAATCAAAAAAAAGATATCAACAATGCACTTTTCTTCGTGTGTTCAGAAATCGCGCGTACGTTGCTACGTGATCAGGCGGTTTTAATGAGCTCATAGTAACAAGGGCAGATGCCATGGGTGTCAGAAGACTTTTCCTAATCACTTGATTTCTTATATTCCAACAGAACGTCAGCACGCGTACACCCCCTGCGTCCACTACTCATGACAGTCGGCCACGAACTGTTACGTCGACGCGTCCCAGCTACAAACACACTGGCGTGCCAGAGCTCTCCACAAAACCAATTTATCATAAGCTTCCCTCTCAAGCACCAACACCATAATTCATACAGAATTGTAGAACGTATTAATGATTATATCAGTTCATAAGCAGTTGATTATGGTGGCAGATATATATTGTGATGAGGATGTGAGTTGATTGTATCATCTGGCGACGCCTGATAAGTATTGAGCAGTTTCCACGGAAGGCGGGAAAGACGAGAGAGTGACTTTATTGATACTTCCATGTGGTACTTTTATTTGAGTCTCCGGTATATGGCTAACATGCGGCACATGCAGTCTTTAAAGTGGATGAAAGGACCGAAGGATATTGGCAAAAACTCGAAACAAAGGTCGAAGGTAGCCAAGAGAAGTGGGAGGTAACAGAAAAAGTGGAACCAGAGAGGGACCAACACAGACTCGGACTAACTCCCCGACATAATGTGTTCCTTCCGCCCTGCTGCTGCTGCTGCTGTCCGGTGCTGATGACCCGTGTTATATTTCCCTTTACCTTTGTTCTACGGTAAGACAAATATCAATCAACTTCTTTTTTTCTTCAAATTCCGTGTATCATCTCACATTTGCAAGGTACAAATGCTTCTGGAATACAGAGTTTAGTGATTTATCAGGGCACTGTAGAAACAAAGAGCGAGATATTTCCAGTCGGAATGTGAAATTAAGAATGATTTTGTGAACAAAAGAAACTGCCAAGGGCGCAGGAGGCAGGCGACGGCTAAACCAGCACTGTATAACATTAAGTGGGAGCGACCGGGGTGCGTTGTGGGTCGTAGCAAACCCGAAGACTCGAGACACCTTGATCAATTGAAGATACATTAATAATGAATCCGTTTAATTAAAAGATTTTAATTTTTCTAATTAGCACAAATGATCGGCAGGTGACGGCGTCACTTGCTCCTTGGGGTATGTGGCAAAAATAAAGTCCTCAGGTCATAAAGATTCCTCTCCTCCCCTCTCCTCTACGTTGGGTTTCACCAGAACCAAAACATTTATGCAAGAGGAAAGTGCGTGTCAGGCTCACAGACGGACGGACAGATGGGCGGACGGTGTCAGTAAACGTGAGACAACAGATAAGACGTCTCAAGCCCCTTGAGGATCAAACCTTCCTCAGTTCTGGATCAGGTTGTGGTCTGCCGTGACAGACCTGTGGCTCATCATAGGCATCGCCCAGTCCCGTGATGGCAGCCACGTTTGGTTCCCTGTTGCTGTTACGCACATTACTCTTATCCCAAACCCTAATGGCCCTACTCATCCACCACCTTTACAACCACCATCCCATAGTCACCCGCCACCGCACGCCCTCAACCACCTCTCGACAACCACCCATGCCCCAGTCCTCACCCACAAACGGACATCCAGCGCCTCTCACCGCCGATGCAAGCGCCACCCGCCCATCCACTGCGCCCTCTCATACACCGTCCCGCCCTCCTCCTCCTCCTCACCCACCTTGTTACCTACCCCGCCCTCAGCACACACCCGCCAGCCACCACTCCTATTCTAGCCGGCCGCCACCCACACCACATCCTCGCCACCCACTTGCCCTCCGAGACTACTCATTACTGTTCCCAGGTCACCCCTTCCTACCCATACACAACCAGACGGACCTCTGCTAGTACCATGACCCATACCAACCACAATTCGAATACGCAGTCAAAATATACTCGGTTCGGGTATTCTCATGTTCACCCGTACGAGTCTGAGAAAAAAAAAACAGATGTTGAAAGTACTTTCACACGCCGGCTCGCCGAGCGACCAAAGATGATTCTGACTCGTCATGTCTCCAGGCGCCCAAAATTTGATAATTGCCACACTCCCGCCGGCATGATATTACTACATGATGGCCGGACACACACAACACGGAACTAGTCTGGACCTCGGCACGTAAGGAGAGCTGATTCACTGGTTTTATCAACTTGAAATCTATTCTCAGTGTTCGTGATATATTGCTGTAACTGGTCGAAAAAGTAACTGTATCGTCATTTGTTTCAGAGTTCATACGGTTTACATTTTGTCTTGGACAACATTGTCACTTCGTCTTGTCCTTAATCATCCATACATACGGTTGATAATTTGCACCTGAAAAAAAAAATGTGTTGAGGTTGTCATAATATTTCACTTCCCTATGTTGATGTATCTTGCTCACTGTACGCTGTAATCTTGCCTCTACCTACCTGTAGCTATGTACCCTTCATTTTTGCAATTCCTGAAATGCCTGGCCTATACATACCTTGACAAATATAAACTTTATAAACTGAAAATTAAACTACATTAGATACTGAATATCTGAACCGATTTTGTCTGGTAAAAGTATAAGGATTTTTTAAAACGTAACCTGTCGCTAATAGTAGATCATGATGCATTCAAATTAGAATGTCGTCAACCTGATTATATGCTAATGTTGGGTATTATTACGTATTTTAATTACCACAAGTCTGTTAAGAGACATTTCAGTTTGACATTTTTTTTTAAAGAGACAAGAGAAAAAATATTTTAATTTCCTTAGGAGGTCCAGAGCCAACTCGATCTTGACCACACCACCATCGTCATCCAAACAAACGTACATCATCCATCTCTAACATCATCACCAATATGTCATCCATTCCCATCTCCACCACACACCTCCACAACAATCACCAACATTATCATTTAGCCTCAGTTGGGTCACAACTCTCCACCATCATTACCATTACCCAACCTCCAGCAGTATCAAATTGCTATAATTTATCCTCTGCTATACCGTCCACTTCTATCAATTATCACCGCAGTTATCCATCCACTTCCCTACCGTTGTCATCCGTCCTCATCCATACTGCCGGTCTGCATGGACACTGTCGTCACCCAACCATTAATATTAACATTCAGGTTGGAACAAACATTCTTAGACTGTGGCAACATTGTTTATCACCACTATCATCACTACTATCACCACCACTGCCACCATCATCCATCATCACTACTATCACCACCACTGCCACCATCATCCATCGTCACTACTATCACCGCCACTGCCACCATCACTAACGCTCTCACTCTCAACACCTTCTCCACCAGTCCTCAGGAACAATCACCAGACTCCAGGGTCAATGACCTTAGGAAACCTGCTCTTCTTGTCTTTTGCATCCCCCCCCCCCATTTAACCAGCACCTCAGCAACCTCACCCATAAGCCACCCACTCACCACCCAGCCAACCTCACCCATACGCCATCCAGTCACCCTCATCCAGCCAGCCTCACCCATACGTCACCCAGAGGCCATCTATCCACCCATACGAAGTGCCATCCGACACTATATAGCCTCACAGCCTTACCCATGTACTGCTCACCTACCCACGAGTTTCGTCAGCGTGCCATCCACTATCCTGTTCGACCATATGCACGACCAGACCAGATGACCAATCCCATCTACACACCTGCAGAATCAACCACAAACTACCTCTTCATCGAGCTGTTCAGCCGCTCGCTGTATCACCAACTAGTACCCCAGCCACGTCTCTAATACCACACAATCCCTTCCTTACGATACTCAAACATCCAATCCACATTTTCCCCTCCCTTCAGGAATCCCTCTCTCCCTTTCTCTCTCTCCCTCTAGTTCAACTCCAGTTCACAGGTGGCGCATCACTGCCTCAGTATGGGCGGCCGGATCTACCAGGCGCATCCGTATTACCATAATTAACCTCCGATGTGTGCAGTGGGGAACCACGTCTCCCCCCCCCCACGCCGTGCTCCAAATGCTCACCTGATGACCGGCCTGCCGGAGGCGGCGACGATGGCGCCCCTGGGGAGAAAGCCTTCACGCCACATCTTAATTTCGCTCAGGATTTTTGTTTTCCCTCTCGTAAGGAGTTTGTTAAACGTGGATATCAAAAACAAATCACGAACTTTGTCAGTAGTGAATATACTTTATTTTAAGAGCGCCCTCCGATCCACAGCTAGGAATAATCCCTAAAACACTTACGTGACTAAAGACTGACTGGCAGGCATCCTAGTCACCATAACTTTCCTCACCTCCGCTCCTGTCACCAGAAACTACACTCCCCAGACATATAAAGGTTACTCTTTCTCGTCTGCATTTTGGACGCCAAACTCTCTCTCTCTCTCTCTCTCTCTCTCTCTCTCTCTCTCTCTCTCTCACACACACAATTCGTACAAACACTTATGTACCATCTGATGGGGCAACTTTGTTTGTCATTCACGAGGTTCATTCATTTACGCCGGAATTTATTCATCTGTTTTATACACTTGACCTACATCACTGCTATGTCAACCCACAAGCCACCCTCAGATTTGTGCGAATACACACACCATGCTTATCTCACCTACAGTCGCTACGTCATGCACTGTGCATGCGTCATGACCAAAACTGAACTCCACCTTGAACACTGAATTCAGTTTCAGTCGCACTTCGAGGATAAAATATTTGATATAGAACAGAATAAAACGGCGAATCACCAAGATTTCCGAACTGACACATAAATCTCATGAAAGCAGTCTGGACTCCCTCCCGACTCCGAAAGCCCTAAATAACCAAAGTTATTTACCTTAGAAAAGAGAAGGTTAAGAGTTGGTCGGATAAAGATACTCAGAATCATCAAAGACTTCGAGTATATTGATCTAGGCAGCTCTTTCTGACTATAATAATCGGATTTCATTCGTAGCAATGGATACAAGCTCGAGGGAAAAATTGCACTTCGAAAGAGGTAAAGTATGTACCTATTCTTCAAGAGGCCTGTTGATATAAGGAATGATTTACCCACCAGCAAGAGTACTTGAAAGCAACACGACAGACAAGTTTAAAAATAGACGATAAATACCTCGCTTCAAGTCCATGACTAACATTCTTGGGTCGCTGCAGTTATAAAAGTTTAAAAGTCATTTCTCTTTAATAACCTGTTTGCGTTTCTTCTCTTACCAAACTAATCTGTGTCCGATCTCTTATAGCATCACACACAACCACAAAAGGACAGCGGTATGTTGCTCTTTGCACTCCTTTGGGTCTTTTTTCTGATCTGTCATGCTCTCACAGACTCAAAAGAAAAGGACCCAATGGTCTGTTGCAGTATGCATCGCTTTGGGTCTGTTTGTGATCTCTTATG
The DNA here is from genome assembly GCA_038088735.1 of Panulirus argus. NCBI lineage: Eukaryota > Metazoa > Arthropoda > Malacostraca > Decapoda > Palinuridae > Panulirus > Panulirus argus. Next base: position 22,596 of record JAYMFT010120250.1, on the reverse strand, counting down.
CTGTCATAGACTCGAGAGGACCCAGTGGTCTGTTGTGGTCTGCAATTCCTCTGTGGAACTGCTGCTCCTGGTGCACCTTAAGACGCCCATACATATTAGAATCTTTACAAAGAAGACGTAACAAGCAACCACAATAGAGTACAAGAACCGCTTGTGCTCCACACCTTGCCCATCTCACGCTGGCTACGGCAGGCAAGAATCTTCTTGCAGTTCGATCTGGTTACTGTCATTCTGATCCTTGATATACGACTCCAGTGTGTCGCAATCTCTCACCAACACTTATTCATCAGTTAAGAGGCTGGCAGGGAATCACAAGTACCAGAGAAAAACTAAACAATATATATGAACTCCAGTATTTACCTTCCAGCCAGCTCCTACTGCTAATATCAAAACAGACGATCCAAAAGTTCACGTACCTGAGGAAGAGAGAAGAATAACGTATTAGTAAGATACAACACCATACGCCGTACGTCCTTTGATAGAAGCTGGATGATACTGAATGCCAAGCAGGTGCTACCTGCGGCTGTGTCTTATCTATACATCGTGTGTAATGGGATCTGTCTCATCTCTTCTTGATGAGATCTATAGGGGGAGGTAATGGCTACTCCTCCTCCCTCCTAGCCACCACTTCACTCCCAACCACGACCCACCAAACCACATCTCACCCTCCTTCCCCCCTATCACCCTAACCACGCCCCGACCACCGTGCCATAACGGTACCATCACACCAAACCCGAATCCCTTCCCTAAGGCGGATGTCTCACTGTGAGCGAGGATCCCATATACGTGTGGCTTGGGCCATAGCTGTAAAGAGTACCTCGAAACCACCCCCTCCCCCCCATCACCTCTCAATACAATGCCGCCGCCAAGTTCATTTTAAGCCTGTGATACAAAAACACGAACGTGATATTACGTAAATAGAGTAGAAATACAGCATTTGTAGAAGACATTACAGAGTACGGATACAAAACTGACCACCATGGCGGAACATATACAAAAGGAACGGGATCCGTTCTGTCATCTACAGTGTGCAAACATTTATGCAAATGACGAGGCAATACAGAGCAACGTAACATAACATAACACCTCCAGCGGGAGGAGGAAGAGAAGGGGGTCGTCACCAGGTAGGCAACAGGTGGACAAAGGGCACAGTTCGTGGACAATGACCAGGGGAGAAGGTGGTAACGGAGATCAGTTTTTTGTTCCAGAACCGCCGTCACTAGGCGCCCTCCCCTCCCCCCCTCTCTCTCTCTCTCGTGAACAACAACAACACACATACACACACACACACAGGGCTGCACCACCCTCTCACCTGTACCTGTATAGGCCTCTATACTTTCTAAAAGATACGGTCAAGACGACTCGAGTCTGTGATGATCGCAAGGGTACATGATGCAGGTCATCTCGAATCCCAGTTTTCTCCAGATAACGAAGCAACGGACAGAATAACATTAAAACTAAGCACAGCAGAATGACCACCTTCAGCAGGTGGAGGCCCAGGGAAGACTAAAGGTTAGGCAGGTGTTTTGGTGGGGTTAAGTGTGCAGATGCCGGCCGCCGGCACTTCGTGTGTGTACCTAGCTACCTGGGCCGTGGAAGGGGATCCTCTTTTCCGGAAACATACAGTTCCTGCTGCCCGGGATGGAGACCGGCAGGCCTGATGACGCCCGCCCCAACTGCAGACGCCTCATACAATCTGCTTATATGTATATGGTACTTGACTCCACACAGTTGACTGTTAGGAACAACTGCTTCATAAGGTAACATCTGTCGATCAGTCTTGGGATTAGACCAGCTTTGAAACTAGTAGATTCTTGGGACTGATCTAATCTAGTGAGTGGATTAATCTGGTGACTGGACCTCTCTGTCACATGACTGGAACAAGCCGGAGGTGAGGGTAAACGAAAGAGAGAGAGGAAGAATGCATTAAGAAACAGCAAAAGGCAAAGAGATCAGACAAGCGGAGGGCACAGAGAAATTTAATATCTAAAGTACGATGGAGTTAAAAGAGCAACTAACTAAAGATAGAAAGGCACACTATACCATTAAATAAAGGGAGAAAACGTAACAGACCAAAGAATAACAATAAATGAAAAAAGATAAAGATTCGGTACATCAAGAAAAGAAAAGGCACGATAAGCAAACAAGATAAAACAAAATATTGAAGACACAAATAATCATACGAAAAAAGAGGAATAAGGAAATATGTCGGAACCTCATTAAATATAACCAGACGAAAAGAGGCAATGACGACATAGGAGATAGCACAGGAAGACGTATAAAGCAGACAAAAATATCAAAAAGCAATCTTTACAGAAAGATATTAACGGGAGGAAGAGGTCAACGACAAGCCCATAGCACAGCAAGCTGGAGAGAGTAGAGAAAAACGTGAATTGACACCAACAATCGGACGCACAAAGTATTGTAAAATGAGCATAGGCAAGATGGCAGAGATTAGATGATAGTCTGAAATAGTGGACAGAAGTACAGAAGGAGAAAAGTAGTTAAATACCAACGTTACCAGTAAGTTGTAAACTAAGACTGAATTATATAAAAGTTTCCCTGCGAATCCCATTTTCTTTGCAAATCCAACATTCGTTGTTGGCTTCATAGAAAATGTGATTTGGAAAGGCGACAACCGCATGAGTTACGCTGGAAGAATACAGTCGGTCAAGGCGCAATAAATGCAGAGAAATAGATTGATATAACACATTTTTTGATTTGATATATTGACGATCATTCACAAATTAGGGCCAACACCACTGCAACTACGAACTGGGTTTACAACTGCACTGATTACTAATTACGACAGTAATTACTGAAACACCCCGACAGGGTCTGTGGCCTCTGGAAAGGTCTATGACCTCCAGCAAGGTCTGTGACCTCAGGCATGGTCTGTGACCTCAGGCATGGTCTGTGACCTTTAGAAAAGTCTCTGGCCTCCGTAAAGGTCTGTGACCTTAATCAGGGCGTAGCTGTAGCTAAAAGAAGTTTTTATACACACTGCGTAAATAATTCACATACTTTAGCATTCATTTTCATACATTCATTTATATATTTATTTTTGTAATCTGGACACGAGGGATCTTCTTCACTGTCCTGTTGACCAGGCGTGTGAGATTTAGTTTGGAAAATATATCATGTCGGTTCGGCCTGTGTACGTACTCTCGATGGACGCAAACACGATGATCTCTTTTTTTATGACGGTAACTTCACTTGGTAAGCCAGGCCAGCCTCAGCAGCCCCCTGATCTGGTCAACATCACCGATGGCTGGCAACGCTCGTCAACGTCGGCTTTTATCAATGTTTCCTTTTTGTTTAGCGGTGGGTGACCATCATGGGCCAGCCAACAAGCATAAAGATTTGAATACACCGAGAGTTGTGTTTAAGTGCAAAACAAGGACAGACGACCGTTCCGGTCAGGTCACGTTTGCTTAAGAACCCTAACACCTTTAAGGGCACACGATTCGACCCTTATAGGTAAGGTCAGAGGCCAGTTCATCATGCATAAGGGTCGTATTTTCGTGCCCAAGGGTCGTTCCGTTGTGCTCAAGGGGTCAAGTGTAATCAGGTCACGGAAGTCTGGTTTAAGCATTTCGTGATCTGTGGGCTCTGGCCCCAGGGTAGTTACCCACTCGCACCATTAGGAGGCATCAGGTTTTTGCCTGTCTGTGGGATGCATGTGTCAAGATAGCCAGATGGCTGGCGTCTCGCTGCTCTTAAAACTGTAGTTAGGAGTCCCTTATATGTCTCAGAATCAATCACATTTTTACCACGTGCGCTCCAGTCCTCGTCACAGCGCTTCTGTCTTGGCGTAGATGCAATACAAGGTGTTCTTGGTAGTGTATTGTGAATGAGGAGAAAGAATACTACCCAAGTATCTCTGTGTTTCTTAGAGAGGGACTAATAGGGGGTGGGAGCGCAGGGCTGGAAATCCTCCCCTCCTGTATCAAACCTTCCTGAGTATAGGAACAATAGGAGGAGGAAAGGGAGGATTCTTTCTCGATGGCTTAGTCGTCTGTAGAAGTTGAAGGTAATATGACTAACTTTCGGTCCTACACCAGAATATGCTTACGTCTCTTGGCAGAAGTGAACTACATCCGTCCATAGAGCTTGCATACGCCAGATTCTGACCTCATTATCTTCACCTTAATCGTTTGACCTTCTTACTTAAAACTTATGAAGGTCAAAGTTAATCACTGTAATGAAAGTGAACTCATAACAATGAACCCACAGAATTACGATGGTGACTGGACGTCGTATCTCTGCCTGGTGCTGATGACTAGAGACCATCTGGAAGTTTTGGTGATGACTCAGGACGAGCTAGGTTTTCTGTAAGGACTAGAGACCTGCTGGGAGTACTGATGATGACTAAAGACCAGCTGGGGTTTTTGGTGATGACCAGAGACAAGCTGGGAGTACTGACCACACTAAACTGGATATAAAAAACTTCAGAGACTCCCTTATTGAGGAACGTCACACTCTGTCTCCACTACTCCTGTAGGTCTCTATTCCTGCCACAGTATTAGAGACTTTATAGCGAGTAATATATACATACACTTCAGAAAATAAACATCTTTACATGACACCTCTGAAGGTCAGATGGTCTCGTCAGTCACATGTTGAAAGACTTGAGGTACCATCCACATTTGTACACATTATGTTCAGTCTGACATCCATATCATTCAACATTCTTGACCACTGTGAAGGAGGTACTGGCGGGGTCGTTTTCTTTTCTGTCTTGGTAGAGTGAGTGTTGTACACCCGCTACAAGTCGAGGCAAATCAGCGACTGAAGGGTCTGCAGGAACGGCAAGGAGTACAGTGACTACACGTGGCCACAAAGGCCTGAGGGTAACATGGAGACGAGAAGAAAGTGCACAAGGAGCAAGTGTTAGGGAGAAGGCGTCGAAAAGCTGGGTGCCGACGCCTTAATAGTCACTCATCCAGCAGGGTCTCCAACCCTGTGGTTGGACGACTAAAGCCAATACCACCTTCGTCAGGTGACGGCAAGCGTAACTTCGATTAAGCTTCTACGAGACGCATATCCTACAAGATGACACGATACCCAGGCTCAAGCAGTGTATATCTCTCCTCCCATTGAACCGCAAGTACCTATCTTCCAGGTAAAAGGGGCCTTTCCAGCGATCCAGGCCTGAAGAATAATGTGGGAAGGAGGGCGTGTGACTTCTCCCTCAGCGGGGCGTTACGGGTGAAGGCCGTCCGGCAAGACATCATACATAAACTCTCAACGCTTTATGGTCATTTTAGTCTCCGTGTATCAGTATCGGTTGTGGAGGTGAGGGAACCCGAGTGGTCTGAATCCCACGATTAATCGGTGGTAGAATTTCCCCCGGCCTGGCACAGTGGGCCAGCTGCGAGACCTTGAACCACTTACGCCTGCACGTGCAGACCCCCAGCGTAACGGAGCGAACCAACGCTTGTATGGAACCTGCTCTGTTCAGCAGCCGTCCTGCCAGCGAAGGAAATGATTGATTACCGCTCCTAATTGTCCCGAAGAGAATATGAGTTCCGGTATTTAAAAGAAAGTGGACATTTGTTGACCGGGTTTCTAGTTCATGGAAATGTCTCCAATCGAAAAAAAAATAAACACCCTTTAAGAAACTCTTCGAAAAATTTCGTCTTTTTTTTTTTTAAATGCTAAACAGGAAATAACTAATTTAGATAATGCATCGTCATATCAATAGGAAAAGACAAATTAAGAACAACACAGCTTTAGAAATTCCTGTGCTGAATCCTCGTTAAGTTACAATATTGGTTGTTTATTCAAACCCATCCTTTTTTAGATTTAAGTTTCCTTCCTGTATATCAAAACATTAGGGAGTTGTAACAAGAAGGGGACGATGGTTCGGACAGCCTAGGTCGGTAATCCTCGTACATCAGGAGGTCAGGTGGCCATGATAACCCCCGGGATCACATTTCACTCATACAATATAGAGACTGAGGTGCGGGCGCATTCTTTCGGGTAACCAAACTCCAGACGATGAACGAAGCCGCTTCTGCGCCTCCTGGCGGAGGTGTGGAAGAACGGGAGGAGCCTCTGTGACTCATGGCGAGGCTATGCGAAAGTAGCTGGGAGAGTCTCTGTGCCTCCTGAAGATGCTATGGAAGAGCAGTGAGGCCCTCCGAGTCTTCTCTTGAAGCTATGCAACATTACTGTCCTTCTTGGCGGAATTGTCCAAGAGCAAGGGGAGGGGAGGCGACTACTCTCCGTCGCTTGACGTCTGTCATGTTTGGTAAGCCCGACACGGAGGTAAAACCCAACGTCTGCTGAGCTTCGTTGTGCATGACGTAGAAACCAGGATGAGAGGGCGTAATACGCCTACGGGGTTGGGAGTCTAACTTAAGAGTGTTCTCAAAGCGACTCTGATGCGACAAGATGAAAAGTAAGTTGAAATACAGCTGGCCTGCGTGATTGCAACTGGAGCGATCAGAAACAGGGACGCAAACGCAACCCATCACAGCGAAACGAATGAAATGTTAATGACCAATAGTGTTACAATAAGCGATGAAAGACAAAAAGAAAAACATTTATATAGTCTAGAGCTCCACGGCTCGCCCTGACGTACTCCCCAAGATACTCCGCCAGGATAACAGGTGAACAAGCAGGACCAAATCATTAAGAGCAGATCATTATTATAATGAAGACCATCCATGTTAGGGTCGGACGGTCCATCTATTATTAGGCTGGAGCTGCCAAGCCTCTCCCTGACACAGACGACTCGGGGGAGGCCAGACACAGAGGAATTATCTCTACTTTTATATTATATGTTTCAGTTAATATAGAGACAAAGCATTTCACTGATAGCTCGGGTAAAGGTGTGAATTTATCTGAGCTACTTGCTTTGCATGTTACTCGCTTAAAAGACTTTCTTAAACACGCGCGAAGCGTCGTTGAAGATATTTCAGTGCCTCACCTGGACACGCTAGAGGAGACGGAAGGTGCCTGAGGGCGAGAGGCCCTTAAGATCCTCGTGGACCAGCAGCTTCGAAGACCCCTTCACCCTCCCAACCCTCCCCTCCCTCCCTCCCTCCCTCTCTCCTCTGTAACAGCCCAAGCCAGGGCGGTCCTTATCTCCTCCACACAGCAACACGCGAGGTTTGTGTATTTATCTTCATACTCTTCATTGTTCCTATAATTCACTCCGGTGCGCCTTAAGATTTGATAAGACCTTTAGTTAGCTTATTCATCCAGAGAGGCAGCGGGAAGCGCCGTATCTATGACACCACAACACGACCGACATCAGAGCCATCGGTAAAGGCAAACACATCCCAACATTACTTCTCAAATGGATACAAAACCTCGAGTTAGTCTTCACAGTTGATCATCTAATGGCTATATACACCGAGCAAATTTAATTACACGTTGCTCGATAGTGTAACTGCCCTCGGCCACTCGTTAATCACCAGATAACCAGGTAATAATGGAAATTAGGCTGATAATCCTCACAGGTAATTCTTCCCGTGGCTGACATTAATTGTGCGATTTCCATAAGGGCAAAATTACATAGGTTCATCCCCTTAATCACCAGAACGCTGGAGCATTTCTGACGTGCAGGATGCAAGTGGGCGCTGGATACATCTGACCGGAGCATCAGGGCGATAGTGCAGGAACCACGACCTTCCTGTGACACAATATCACGAACGAAAATGATTAGGAGAATAACAGGAACTGAAGAACCGAAAGAAGAACAGACATATCCTTCTTGTGAGAGAGGCGACGGCCGAGTTATTCTTGTCTATTTCTCTATATATAAGAGACATAGTTTATGTGACCAGTGTGCGACAAGGGTATATGTTAGCAGGGGGTAGGCCAAGACAAAAACAAGAGTACATTCGCTTCAGTAAATCGACATCAGAGGGAGGGAGACAGCCTTGCAATGGCGTAGGTGAAGGATACAGAGCACTGGCTTACGTGGAGGCAAGCACAGAGGGAACAATGGGTGTGATACATCGACATAGGAGGACGACGGGTGGACTCTCGTCCCTTTAGATGAGAATGAGGAGCAATAAATGTTCCTGGTGCTGGCGATGCATCCAGAGGAAGACCAGATTCAATTTCAGGTATCCGAGGGTGCAAATGAGAGTGGGGAATGGTCTAATGATAACCAACGTTCGTAGACTTCACACATCGTGTGTACCTCGTCACACACAGCTTCAAGACCAAGTCTTTGCGAAGAAATACGTACCTTATTAAAAGAGAACTATATGCCTCAGTGAGGGTTAAGACTCCCTTGCCAGGGACGCTGATGAAGATCACATATCTCCCTTCCATTCTGCTCACCACACCTATTAAAGTTAATATCACATATGCGCAACTGTTAGGGGCCTCCCGCGGAGCCTAATAATGAGTGTTTGGGGTACGGCAGATTAGTTGCGCATACGATGGTACTGATTCAGGGACGGGCCAAGTGGGCCCCGGGCCTGGAGAACTCAGGTATACAAGACGATGGTCCGAAATGTTTCTAAGCTGTGGAGACGTGAGCCAGTGATGTGAGGGCGAGAGGTCCAGGTTTCTCGGTGGGGCGAAGTGGTCCCCACCACCAGTGGCCGAGCTGACCGCCCGGGGCAAGATCTATTACGATACGGCCCTGTCCCCTGCTGACCTAGAACACTATCGTGGAGGAGAGAGGGCGGGGCGCCGGAGGTGAGGAGGTCTTGGGCAGGCCTGGCAAGGAGACGGAGAATACCTGCGGGCCGTGAGGGAGGGTGGAGACAAGTGAGTGGTGGTCGGTGAATGTGAACGTGCCGATGAGATGAAGACACACACACACACACACACACCCCCGAACGGGAGAGGTAGAGTTGTGAGAACTGTAGGAGGGATGGCAGACGAGAGGATGGGACAGTAGTGACTGTGGTTGGCAAGTGGGTTAGGGACGTGTCTGCGTGCTAGAAAGGCGGCGGATTGGGCTGATGGAGAGGCACCTGAGGGCCGGTTTGCGACACAGGAGGCTCGAGATGGGAGGTCTTGAGGGCGGGCCGGGGAAAGGCACAGGTGTAAGGAACTAATGACCCACGAAATATGGGTTTGGCCCGAGAGAGCGGGTGAGTAATGGTAGCCAGGTTACCGAGGGAGGGAATGACTAGTCGCTCCTGAAAGATGACCAGATCCCACAAGCATCATGTGTGTCATCCACCCAACTGAGCCACATATATATATATATAGCAGACCTTCAACATACGCTACTGACGCTACATATTTCACCCTGAGGAGCACAAGACACACACACACGAGGCCCAGTACTGACCTTCACTTTAAAAACCCCCAGACACAATGGTCTTTTCCAGGATGAAGTTTTCAAAATCAATTATTCTCCATGACATATGGTTGCCCAAGAGGAATTATAAGCTCGCGTGTGTGCGTAATTACCTATCTGTACCGAACGGGGAAGGAGCACTACACTCACTGGGCCAATCTCTTGACCATTCTTTACTGCCATACGACTTTCGAAACATAATCACCTTTCAGCATATTCCATTCATCTATAACTATCATATGAAAGTATTTCTTTACAACTTTTCTAAATTTTTTTTTGGGGGGGCTCATCTACTGTTACCTCTGGTCATCTTTTATTTGTATCTATGAAAGACCTGTTCAGTGTCGACAACGTGATCAAGTCTCTCCCCATTGTTCTCTTTTCCGTGGTGGATAATATGATAAGCCTCTAACCACCCGTTGTAACCGAGCTCTCTTATTGTAGATATAGTCTTTGTTACCCTCTTCTGGACCTTCTCCATTAGATCTTTATATTCCTTTGAGCACATTGACCAAACCTGACAGGTATGTTCTCTTCCACTTGAAAATATCTCTCCCCCCTCCTCTTATGCCTGCTTGAAAATCCAGCTTTTTTAACACCGGGGAAACGCATACCATTAAACCAGATACCACTATGACACGTACCGTTTCAAGAAGGTGTGGTACAGTTGCTGACCGGACGCTGCAGGGTTACTATCAACAGTCAGTCGAAAGAGATTGTGAGGTTCATGGTACCTCTCCGACACATGGTACCATATACCATGGTGACGGTCACGGTAGCGCTTTCCGTCACATGGTAATGTATATCACAATGACGGTCATGGTACCACTCCATCACATGTAACCCTACGCTATAGTCAAGTTCCTGGTACCTTTCCGTCACATAGCACCGTACACTAAAGTGACGGTCAAGGCATCACTCCGTCACATAATGACCAACCCAAATAACCAAGTGAATACCTGTTTCCAAATCTCTTCTGAATTTCCCAGTCATCTCTTAACATATAAAAGCTACGCAACTTAAATCTACCATCTGTAATCATTTTCTCCAAGAATAAACATAAGCTTTCGAGAGACGGTGAAAGAATCCATCTCATTCTTTCTCTGAATGGGGATCACGTTCAGTAACATATAAAACTACTTTTTTTCCTGCCTGGAACGGTTGCTGTACGTGACCAGTAACAACAAGCGATTCCATGAGTCTAGCTAAGTATTTGATGCTGGCATTTGCACCATAGCCTCCAGCTCCCGCGCGCAAAATGATTTTCGTACACTTGCGAGTGATATGAATGCGCAATACAATATCATTAAACACTGCTAGGTATAGTATATACTCGGGTAAAGGTAGCACATACACACCAACAAACTATTCCTATACTGGGTCTCTTCTGACCAGCATCTCCTTCTCTGGAGGCCATCCATGTGATCTGTGAGGACAAACTTTGCTGAGGAAACACCCCCCCAAACAGTCCTTCCCATACGTTACCTTCGCTATAGTGCTTCAGCTAATAACTGAGGCTTCCTGGAATTTTGATGTATGCTAACTATAACATATGATTGTTTAAGCGATAAGCTGGTGCACTGCATTGTTAACTGGAACCTGTGTATACGTCTTGCCAACGTACAAATGACAAGTTTCTCTATTATGGTTGGTCCAGAGTGACTCCTGCACAAAGTCTTTGCGTCCCTCCAGTGCAGAGTTAGTTTGTGTCCCGTTCGCCGCAACAGCAGAAGCTGATTGCCTACACTTCCACTACTAACCATTATCAACAATTGCTGACGAGTTTCAACATTTACATTTTTTTGCGTCTGAGTCATTGTCACGAGACGAGTCACGGGCGCCGCATTTGGATGCCGATGTCAGGCCATCGGCCGGCCAGTACACCACAAGGAGTTTTCTTCGCCATGACTAAAATATTTGTGTCAGCGTAAACAATAAAACAGCAACGCGGAAACAAGTGTGTATGACCAAGAGGCTCCTCCCCACCACCATTTGCTGATACAAAGCCCTACAGACTAGGCTACCACTCACCAACGTACGTTCCACCTCCCTCAAACTGCCAAAACAATTACAATGAAAACACCTCCACATCACACACACACACACACACACACACACACACACGACCCCATACCAGTCACAAAGCCAACTCCTTCTTACAGACACTAACGAAAAAACTCTTAGGAAATCGTTTTCAACAAGTTACAATGAATTCCTCCCAAGCCGTTATCAAAACTCAGTTGGAAGATGGACTTGAGGAAACTGAGCCCTACATATAGATTAGAACAAACTGTGTGAGAATCTGTCTATAAAGTAATTCAATGCAGATTCAAAGAGTAATTAACATTATCTTCCTGCTGTTGGGAACGTGGCTAAAAGATATTCAGATTTGAATCATGTAATCAAAAGATATACAGCAAAAAAACTCTATTAGTGGTTTGATCTGAATTACCATAAAACATCATACTTTACTGAACCAACATAGTGGGCGTACGAAATATAACCTTACGAAAAAGTATCGAACAATAACCGCTGACACGACGGCAAGTGGTGGTGTCCGCCGCCCCTAAATCGATAAAGATTAGCCTTCCAAGTCTCCCTATTGTCCAAAACCAGTCTCCGTTATTAAGGAACTCGAATATAAAAACTTGATTGACTGTTCTTAGTATTTTGATTACAATAACAGCTAGGAGGCAGCCTCAACTATCCAGTACAAAAAATAATGGAGTTTACAATTCAACTGATGAAGTCCTCGACTCGATACCTCCAGCCAAAAACACGCTCAAGCCGTTCTTGCACTGCTGGCGTGTGAAGTCACAAGACAGTCATCTATTGTTCCGTGAATATGAGGAAGTGAATGCCTTCCTTGGGGGCATGACGCGTCTTTACTCCCGCGATTCCTTCAAGCGAAGACTTGATCCTAATTTCCATTCACCTTACCACTGTGGCACTTTACATGACGACGACGCTTCCCTAATGCCGTCCTCTGGTATTCGCACCTCCCATTAACCAGCCTAACAAGAGGATATCTTCGTATGCGCCCTATTCATCACAACACGCAAGCTGACGTTATCAGAGAACGTGAACACTGATCCTGTAAGGGTAGCCAGAGATCGGTGGTCGGCAGCAACAGATGAGGCATACAAATGGGCATTTTCATGCCTCGTAAATAGCGCCAAAGATCAATCAAATCGTGTCCTCAGCAGCGAGCGATCAGCCTCGTGTTGGAGCCAATACGAATATATGACTTTATCTGATCACGAAGTCAACTACATAAGTTACGGAACGAAAACATGCATTTATGTGCAACATTCTGTATCTATTACCTGCCAATAGGTCTACTAAAGACCAAAACTAAAACAAACTCATTTCCTTCGACGTCCTTAGTTACCACAAACGCAATGTTTTGCGACTGCTTCCTCCGCTTACTCTCACGTCTAGCCCTTAATAAACTAGACAGCTAAGTGCCAACAGCTGACCCATACCACCACCCGTGAGGCATTAAGGATATTAGAATAATAAAGATTAGATACTTCCTTTCAGATAACACTGAGCGAGACAAATTGGCCTGTGATCACAGGACCAACGGCTGGTCTCCCGCTCCGCCCACTCGCCACCAACCCACCAATCACAGGGGGGGCCTATGGCGGCACAACATACTCCACTGCTCCCTAAACCAACCATCACAACTAAATATCTACTCACAAATTGATAACTTCACTCAAGAGATAATAACAATACTTGATGCACAATATTGGCGCCATCTGGATACTCTGTGGCGTACAAGATAAATAAATCTGTTCAATAATCAGAGAGCTTAGCGAGATAATTTTATGACTGTAATCATTTAGATTACTAGCTGTTTACGTTTAAAATCATAGTGATTAAGTATCAATTCATCATGGGCATAGCTTAGATTTACTAATCAAATGAAGATAATACCGAAATTTGTAAGATGAAATAGGTTAGACATCTAAGACACAGGTCTTTATTTGGGTGTGTTCCATGAGCACATACACACACACACACACATACAGACAAATAAGCACACTGGATTGGTCGTTTTCCGTATCCCTGGTACTGGAGTGACGAGTGTGAATGACACCGAGACTAAATGGGGGAAAAGAAAAATGCTCCAACGCCATTGTGAACGTACCATCGCTTCTTCAGAGAGAGGTGCGAAAGATTCCGCAAGGCTGTTGTGCCTTGTATCACACTTCCGTAGTAATTGACTGTTGCACCAGCCACACTGAGCATTTCTACCACGAAAATAATAACCCCTATAAGCCCTTCCGCAGTATTGTCATTTGTGACTTACGTATTTCCGAGCCAAGCCACGGTGTCTTAAGTAAACCAATATCAGCCAGAGATATGAGAAACTGAGAGATAGGCTATTGAATAGACCCTCTTTGTCTGTGCTAATTACCTCTCTGATATAATGGGGGAGCTCGACCATACCTGCCCGAGTTGGAATCTCAACTCAAGCACTATCTGCCTCCCAGTCTCAGTACCCACAGACTCGGTGCTAAAGTTTGAAATCGCTGGACGGTTACAGAGCTTCAAGGTTAAGCGCTCGCCTCCAACTCCCCGAGGAGTTCCCCCACCAGAATTATCAACACCACTTCAGCCTACAATATAATCATGAACTGAGCCGTTAACATAGAAGCAGTCGAAAACTTTCATTACATGGCTTGAAGACTTCTTTATTAAGAGTCGTCGGACTTTTTGCCTTCAAAGGACCATTTCCATTTTCCACTCCCTCGCCTGTGGAGTCCTACAGGACGTAAGTTGGTACTCTTGTTTTTTTCATCTCTATCAACGATGCTGATGGATGCACCTGCTTGATGGAAGTACTCGATTAACTCTGCAATAGGCTGCAGCATCACAACATTTCTCTCGACCTCCAGAACGCCCTCAACAGCCTCCAGGACTGGACCACCGCCAACCCCATTACCATCAATCAAACCAAGACAGTGGCCGTGTACACCAACCCTCCTTTCCACCTGCTAAATGTCTCACTAGGTCCTAGACCCCTCCAGGTTGTGTAGTGCCCCGAGCAAGTCAGTGCCAGAAGCTGAAAGGGACCACATTCGGCTCCATCATGATATCTTCCACCAATCGTTCTTCACATTCCTCATCGACTCTAGAACGTCTAAACAACTTTAATTCTTCCTTCCTTACTTACGTCCCTCCCACTTGGCATTCTTCCATACTCAATACACACACAAACGCTACTGGACAAGGTGCAGAAAAAGAGGGCGTGCCAGATCATCCCAACCCCATCTTACAACTCGTAGGAAGAAGTGCTGGACACGCTGACCCACACGAATCTCAACCAACAACAAAACCTGGACCTCATCCAGAGACTCGGGATGTACGTAGTACTGCCGCCTCCTGCCACCTTGAGGCCCTCTTCCTATAGTTGCAGCTCGTCACCACAACTACGTCAAACCCATATGAGCTCGTACCTTCTGATTGCTACAAGAACAAGCACATCCCAATCACTGCATATCAACAATAATTAGTAAACCGTACATTAGCCTCAACTTGCATCTTTGTAAAGAATGTCTAAAGCCCATTCTTCATAGTCCCCTTTTTATTGCATTATTCGTTTTCTTTAAACAATTTCTGCCTTTGGCTGTAGTTACTTTGACAATTCGTTTATAATTATTATCATTATTATCAGTAATTTAATTATTATTATTATTATTATTGTTATTATTATTATTATTGTCATTATTATTATTGTCATTATTATTATAATTATTATTATTATTATTATTATTATTATTACTATTATTATTGTTATTATTTACGTACAACGTCATACACACATCAACAACAACCACCCTCCCCATTCTCGGACGAGGTACCACGTATGGCTTCATCCGTACACTGCTCAACAATATCCACTACTGGCCAGCTGCATCGTCGTGTTGACGTCCCCTGAGCCTGAGTGTACGTCTGTGTGTATACTCATGCATTTGGTGCATATGCGCGCGTGTAAATGCGTCTGTGTGTGTTGTGTGTGTGTGTGACCGACTCCAGCCTTTGGTAACCTAAATACCCTGGGCTGGAACCTGGCACACTGCCCGCTCCGTCTCCACCCACGGCCCGGTTGTTGCTGCTGCTGCCGCTGCCCTCCCACCCCGGGACGGAGGAGGGAACAGGACCTCGTACTGAAAACCAAGCAGGAAGATAAGAAGAAGGAGCAGGAAGAAGTAACAGCGGGAAGACAAGAAGAAGGAGGTAGAAGTACCAGCAGAAGAGAAGAAAACATACATCATTTACAAATCACCCGAATAAAACTCATGGTAAGTTCTGCATTATCTGTTATACTGTTATAAACATTGACATAAGTTTTGCAGTGGTTGTGGGTCTATTTATATCACTGATACGGATGATCTTGTTATGGCTTTGACTAGGCTTCATAACACAAGCCTCTGTTTCCTCACCACAAAGTTAAACAGTTCAATCCATCACCTAGAGGCACGCCCTCCGGCTCCACTGTATCAGAAATCACACATGACATTTTCATCTCTCCTCCTCTCTTCTTTTCTATTCACATTTCTTAGAAAAGAAAATGGGGCGCTGGCGTCCTCGCAGCCGTCGATACATCAACAAAACTTGAACCGGGAGACGAGGCTTGGACGCGGCCGTCACGTGTGACCCGCATTCACCTCATGACTCATGACTGCGCTTTATGAGGTTATGCATGTTGCGTTTTAGGAGCACTCTGAAAGACGGAGTTCCTGGAGAGTGCGGTAACTGCTGTGGTGTGCAGATGCCTTTAAGCAAGAAACTGAGGGATAACAGGATGGGATGGCCTGTGACGATTGAAATAGGTGTTTGACAACCATATCCACCGAGATTTGCACTTCATTATGGCCAGGTCCTTCCAGTCCGGCTGAGGCCGCCATGAGTACAAAGGCTCCTAAAAGGCGTATCGGAGGGCGTGACACAGGGGCTGGGATCAGCGGAACTTCTGTTGGATTTACAGGAAATGGGACACATGCACGTCCGTTGACCGATTCTTAAGAATTATCAAAGACTCCTTTACTGGATGTCAAGACTTCAGTAGCAAGTGAGAGTTTCCATTAAGGTGATTCTCATCTGGAATCTGCTATACCAGCAGCAATCCTGGACTTCTCGTTGTCCGGGCTAACGTCGAGTGCACAGTACACACACACACTGCCTTCACCACAGGTCTTCGGGAATTCCTCGTTCTTTTTCTTCTTTGGGATGAGAGAAGAATGTGTGTCAGCAAAGTGACCAGGATGAGACGGCTCTTTGAAACGTTGATCTATTAGGCCAATGGGAAGTGGGACGTAACAGGTGAAGATGTTCAGAAAAGTAGAAATGAGGCGAACGAAACTGTTAACCATTTCAGCTAACGACGACACAGCATGAAGGAAAAACCCGAAGATTCCAGCTACCTACCCTTTTTTCCGGGATTTCCCTTCCTTCCACCACCAAGGAGAAGGTAGAGCGTCTGTGACGTAAGAACGACACAGCTTGTGAGGACTCGACCCTCCATTACCGTGAGCAACTTGCGTCTTGGACAAAACTTCATTGTCGAGATGTTTCTTCGTCATCTCTCCTGCTCCTGTTACGGTGGTTGGGCTTAATTGCCTCCCAGCGTCGACCTGCTCCTCATTACCCCCTCCTGCGGCTCTCCTGCCTGCTTGGGTCCCGGCCCATAGGAGGAGGGGTCTCATCTGCCTGCTGACCCTACCGACCAGTGGCCGACTTGGCTGAGGACCCACCTTGGCATGGGTTCACTTGGCTACCGAACCACTCCACAACGGGTTTATTAGGCTACTGAAACTTCCTAATATGGATCATCAGCTTGGCTACTGTCCCTCCCTCGTTCGGGTGTACGTGGTTACTGTTCCCCCCTTAACAGATGTCTAGCTTGTTGCTGTTGCTCCCTTACGAAGGTCTGGCTTATTACTGTTGCTCCTTTAAAGGTGTCTGCTTGGTTACTGTTACTCCTTCGAAGAGATTTACTTGGTTACTGTTGCTCCCTTAAAGAGGTCTGCTTGGCTACTGTTGCTCCCTTAAAGAGTTTTACTGTTCCTCCTTTAAATAGCTTTACTTAGCTATTATCACTCCCTTAAAGAGGTCTACTTGGTTGCTGCTGCTCCCTTAAATAGGTTTACTTGGCTATTGTTGCTCTCTAACACAAGTCTACATGATTACTTTTCCTCCTTCCAGAGATCTAATTAGTAACTACTCCTCCCTTGCAAAGAAAGTCTACGTGGCTGCTGCCTCTCCCTACAGCAGGAATCACCTTTGTTATCAACCATCAGAACTACGGGTTCC
This sequence comes from Panulirus argus, assembly GCA_038088735.1. Lineage (NCBI taxonomy): Eukaryota > Metazoa > Arthropoda > Malacostraca > Decapoda > Palinuridae > Panulirus > Panulirus argus. The sequence goes on along the minus strand of JAYMFT010120250.1, from coordinate 4,991 downwards.
CGAGGCCAAAGGTTCCACCTAGCAGGGCTACGATTTATCATTAGCCCCCAGCATCAGAAAGGCCTACCTGGCAACTGGCTATTTCTCTTGAGGGCGAACCTGACAACTATCTGTAATACGGACGAGGAGGGAGGCCAGCAGCTCCTGTTGCACGGGTCTGAAAGGAAGTGACCATAAACCACATCGCCTGCGTGACAGAGGGGACACGACGTGGGTCGAACACCACGTCCGGAATATGATGCATCAGTGCACCGGTTCCAGGGGTGATCTGGTAGCTACAGGCCCTAGGGAATGATTAGTGAGGATTCAGGTTGCACTGAAGTGGGCATCGGTAGGCGCCCAAAGGTAAACCGGGGAGGGTGCACGACGGCGAGGCTCAGCGGGTGCATCAACACAGAGCCATACTGAATATTAGTGTTGGTTTAGGGTGAAGGTAAGCGTAACCCCCAAAGAAATATTTTCAACGCTAGACAAGAGAAAATCAGTTTAGGGTCAGGTCTTTCATTAACATACGTTTGAGTATGGAGCACACATTCAACCGGTCAGGGTGTAAATCATTCACAAAACGGGATGTAAATGATTTATGGTTTACGGTAAGCTTAAGCATTGACCCCCAGGACTTAGGGAGAGATATATAGGCCCAAAAGGATGTTCATCATTTGTGAACAGCGTTACAGACGTCGGTGCCGGATGGGAGGGAGGGAACAGTCCAACGCTGTTGACTCTATTTGTATGTCATTATGGAGGCGAGGTGTACAGCACCGCCGGCTTATCCAACCAGCGTAAGAAACGGACCCACAGTGTAGGCTCAGGATGGCACCATCCACCATTTTGGGTTCAGGATAGACATCAGTGTGGAGCCAGGACTGTATAAAAGTGGGGGTAGGGGTGGGGGTGGGGGGGTTTGCAGAGTGCACATGAATGTGCACATGAGCAATGTGCACAATGTGGGTGTGACGGTCCGTTACACCGGTCTCGGTCGGGCCGGCTAACCGTCGCCGTGACGTCACACCGACCAACTCCAATCAGATCCCTTCCCGCCCCCATGATCCGTCTCCCACATTATGTACATGCACATTTGCCATATAAACATTTGATATACATTATTAGTGTTTTTACGTAAACGTCATTGAGAAGGTTGGCTAAAAACTCGAGCTGATAGTTAATGATGTGTAAACTTGATGCAGGAATTTACTAAATGTATGTAAGGAGCAAGAAGAGGGCACAAATGGAGAACAACGCCAGAGGTTTAAAATACTGGTTGTTGTGGCTTGTGCCGCGCTGGGGCTGGGCGTCCTCACAGGCCAAGCCAGGTACCATCTCAACATGAGGTATAAACACGTTTCACTTGCTGGATAGCTACTGTTGCAGAAGGTACTTAATTCACTTAATATAATTTAAACCCTTCTCACTTTATGTCTCCAGACTGCCCACATCTGTGCACAGACATCCTACGGAAGCAAGACGATAAACAATCGTCTTGAGAGATGTAAACTGCAAGGAAAATAAAGTACAATGCGTTAGTTGCAAAACACAGAAGGGCAATCTATTATTGTTGCAGCGCCGACCCTATACACGCACACACTGCCACATCACCACTACCGTTGGCCTTCCTGCAGAACCACCCCCTTGGGCCTCCTGCATACACACATTGCTCCATCATCACTACCACCACTGGCCTTCCTGCAGAGCCGCCCTCCTCCCCATATACTCATTACCCCACCAGCACAATCGCCGCCGGCCTACCAACCACTTCGATCACTGGCCTTCCTGAAACATCGCCCCCTTCCCCCATACACACACTGCCCCACCACCTCAGCCTGGTCTTCACGCTACCCTGTAAAGATACCTCACGAAGGTGCACGCCAGTAAGAGTGAGGTCAGAATAGATCACGGCCACCACGTGCCTCACACTGCACCTCCCCCAGGTGGATGATATGGTACTAAATCACCCTTCCCACCATGCATTAGCTCCTTCAGCTTCAGAGCGACGCACCGGCAATCCTCTGCTACGTGGACACCGCGGAAGGGAAGTCCTTGCGTCCACCTCCTCCAAGAAGGTCGGAAAAGGAACGGGAAAGAGATAACGTTTGTGTGACTCTCGAGGGAGAAAGATAGGGAGGTTGCAAATGCTTTCTTGGGTCAGGGAGCGGTTAATGAAATAGACTTGTTGCCTCAGCTGTTACCTCTGGCTTGTTATGTTAAGCGATACTGACACAGGAGCCAATCCGGCAGGTGATTTATGAAGGCGGCGTCCTAGGTTGCCGACACCGGTCGCCTGATGGGCTCTGCCACGGATGCAGTCGCGCCATTGTCACCGTTAATGGTACCCTCTGCTGCCTGATCGGAGCCATTTAGCTGCTGATCGACTTGGCTGCAGAGCCAAACGAAGCCTTTTATCGTCAGATTTGCGAGCCAGTGGAGGTCATTCTCTTCCCTTTGCACGTATAGTTTTGCTGACGATGGCCGCAAGTCGCTCCACCCAGTGACTGGGTTATCTCGCTCTCCAGAACCAGTCTAAAGAGCGGCCACGCTCGCTTTACTGGGGCCTGACTGATACATCAACCAGACTCGTTTGTTACGTATTTACCTTAATAAAATGCAGCAAGACCTCAGCCTGACACTTGCTTTGTGTGTTTTCAAATCGCTACCATCCAGAAGGCAAGGTTTCATGATGTTTTTTTCCTTGTAATACCAGACAGTTGCCAGGGGTCTTCAGTTGCTCAAAAGTTAATCAGTTTGCGATTGGCTTCCTACATATGCTCGGTTCTGTGAGCGGCATATGACAAAGACAGGCGGATCAGGACAGCACAAACCTGACCTCTGCCAGTAATGACACACCAGAAAAAGGGCTGTCACTGACAAAAGACCATGTCAGGCTTTTGGACCTGGCGAATCTTTACGCACATGAACTCCTCCCATTACCTACCATGCAATGTAGAATGAACCAAAGCCCAAACAACGAAGCATGGTGTGCCACACGGTGGGTAAACTACACGGGTACAAACAACCTGTCAAACAGAACTGTTAAACTCCCGGTTACATAATTGCTCGTGTAACTACAACCCTGATGTGAGTGTTGTATCAAGGTTATGCGGTAGTGACCTACGCACAGGAGGACTGGAAGAGAGGAATGATATCCTACGATCAGGGACGTTGCTTGTCAAAGGACTTAGAGGGTGTGTTATGATATGTCGGCAACGGCGTGTGAGAATAAGGACACACATTAGCTCTGCAGCGTTGAGGGGGGAGCACGAGCGACCAGGGTTGAGACGTGATGAAAGAGGGGTTCGCCCCCCCAACCTCACCCGTAAGAGGTCTGGTGAGCTCAGTGAGGAAGATTACGTAGGCGAGTTAAGGTTAGAGTGAGGTTAACGATTTAATATCACGTACGGAACGCTTCGGTAAGTTAAGGTAAAGGGAGGATTTCTTAGAAAAGGTATGACTGGGGATTCTTTAGGGTTGTTTGGGTAGGTTCGGGTCATACACAGTTGTTGGGCAATCTACAAGGCCCTTGGGAAGAGAGTAACGCTGTTGCTCCTTAGGTTTCGTGTACCGGGATTGTTATTTCCGCCAGGGTACCGGTACACACGCCTTCACCGGGATTGTTACTACCGTCAGGGTCCCGGTACGCACACCCGGACTAAAAGTTGTCATTTTCTCACAAATTTTGTTGTTGTTGTGAAAGATTAATATACGTGTGTTTTTCCACTTCTTTCGTGTTCAATGGCTTTATTACATATGCAAAGAACTTCTGATAGTTATATGAAGGAAAACGATACATACGGAAGGTGATGCAGAACCAGATTTTATATTTAACTCCGCATTCGTTCTGTGTTGAGCGATTAGGTGCCCTCCGGCTGAACGGTGGCAGCCAACCTATCAGAAGAGCCGTGTTCCACTAACCTATTGTTCCAGCATCTCATGTGCCACATCTAATAAAAAAAAAGAATGATCTAAGTTTGACAAAGGGAGAAATCCACAATAAACCTGTCGTTTATAACTTTAACCAAATAAAGATGCGTGAAATATATGCCGTCGAACATTCCGCAACATAGAAAAAAGAATGTAATCGTAATCTTTTTTGCTTACGATTGGAAACTTCAAGACGATTACCACGTACAATCTGGCCGGCTTTCGCGTACCACCTATTGGGATCCACTGCTCTATCTCATCTGGGTTCGACATCGTATTGAGCCTCCAGCATCAACCTGTGAGCCAAGGACTACCACGAGACACGAGTTCCTCAGTCCTCACACATCTGCGACATCTTGAAGACTGGACGATGGCAAATGGTGCGTTTTCCTAAGCTATATCAGGCAGGCAAAGCTATCCAATAGGACGACCTCCTTTGGTGAGCAGCAGAGCATCTTTACACATTGAATCAAGAGGTGGTTCGCACCCCTCAGACGCTGTTACCCTTTGGCGATTGCCAAATAATGTCGTCGTCGAACAAGGCGAGGGAGGGAGTGTGCTCGACAATAGTCGCGGTACAAGAAAGCGTGTCGAGAAATGCTACCTAAAAAAATAGAATATATTCCACTGGTGACTGGCACCATTAGAGGTGCCACAAAAACTGGACTGCACATCATTCTTGAAAAGCCGAGGGTGATGAAGCCGAGCGTGAGAATACCGCAAAAATGTCCACCAAACCTGCTCCCCCGCTTCTTCGAAGTTCAAGGGGCCTAATCTGGATCTGTGAAAGTCCGCAGTGCCCACAGGATAAGGGATTCTTAAAGGCCAAGGGGGAAGCCCTCGAGATTATCGTGCTAATATTATACTTTCTGAAGCAACGCCGAGTAATTAGAAAAGCAGGAGAGGTGCTGGAAACTCAACAGATGGGTTTACTGGTAAGATTTTTTGAGTGCGCAGCTAAAGTATTGACGTTCAATAACAGCTATAGAAAGAGGGGCCCACACATACACACACACACATATATATATATATATATATATATATATATATATATATATATATATATATATATATAT
>JAYMFT010120239.1:0-13275 GCA_038088735.1 Panulirus argus | reverse complement strand
GGGCCGGTACTACTACTGCTAGAGCCCTCCCTCTCATTGGCAGTAGAGTCAGGCTGAAACCCGGAGATTCTTAGCACTCCATGACGCCGGGGACTAGGGGCCATGGCCATATGTTGTACACACAATGGAAAATGATTTGAAGATGTCGAGGTCTAAGACAAACGTTTCACCAAATATCCTGAGGATGAAGGACCAATGGGTCAGTCATAAAAGTTAGACCTCGCACTTTGAAAGCTATTCCGGTCAATAAAAAAAAAAAGGGAATGGAATTCTAAGTGCTTTAGAAAGTAAGTTTAGAAAGTTTCAAAGACTTTACAGCAATAAGTCGTTAACTGATATAGATAGAGCGGTCACATCTTTTAGGGATGAGCTGCACTAAAGTGTGGTTTCAAGAAGGAGGAGTCTGGGTGTTTAAGATGAAAGGAGATAAGCGAGAAAGGATTGGAACGAGCTCAGAGACATACTCTCTCAGGATACGGCCACATGTCTTGGGAAAGAAATTGAGTGATCCAGTGTAAAGAATGTATACATGGTATAGGTTCGGTAGCAGGTGGGGAGGGAGAAGGGTGGGGAGGGATTCGTTAGAGAATCATGCTAAGCTGAGTTAGAGGAAGCTAACCTCTCAAAGTGAACGATCTTATTAGTAGGAGAATCAGTTGTAGACTGATCAAGTCGGTAGACAGGACGAGAGGTTTGATTACTGAAGTTATTAGAAATGCTCTTGGCTGAGAAAGAAAGATTTGTTAGTTGAATTCTAATCACAACACTTTCGTTTCATGATTGTGGTCTTAGATTTACGAAGAACAGCTTTGCAGTAACTTCGAGCGGAGATGAAAGCAGAATTAGTTTCAAGGGAAGGTGAGACTTTCATTTCTCGATATGGTCTGTCCCTGATGTGACAGGCATCGGAGGAGGAGCGATCAAACCATAACTGGCGGAAGAAAAAACTGGTCGAAAAATGTATGCAGAATTCCATCTCGTCCTGGAAAATCTACGCTTTATGCTCAGCACAGCTAGAGACATCTCCGGCCGGCGAAACACTGTTCGTCCTGAAGAAGTCAGAAGAGAAAGCGTGCTCAAGGATGACCCGTAGAGTCAGAGTTGGATGATCGAGTACAATTAAAAGCAACAGTAATAATATTGTGTTCGGAGGACTCTAAGAGGGAAGAATAATGGGAAGGCTCAAAAATGAAAATAAAGCTGGAAAAGAGGTCATGTATGTTTGCAATGAGGTGGCTGGTTTGGCTGTCTAGACAACACAGCTGCTAACACTCGCCCTTTGTTATCAGTTTCTGCCCTGAGGTGGTGGCAGTCGTATGTTAGATGGGTCCATAGGTGGGGAATGATATAAAGTTGGTAAATGGAAGACAGACAGTCGAGTTGAGGTATGAGACGGAAGGGTAGGAATGAATCGGTTGGGGAGTGACGGAAGGGGGGAATGAGGATAAAATGAACGAAAGTACAATTCATTTCAAGTAATGCACGTTGCTATCTCCATTACATATGAAATTTCAAATGGAAACAATATGTAGGAATGAAGGATCGTCTCTGATATCATCATAATTTGGTCTGAGATTCACATATTCCTTCCTTTAATTCTTGCACATAAGAGGAAAGGCTTTCAACAACACCGAAAGTTAATCTCCATTAGCTTTGAGCAAATGAGATAGCAGCGATTTTTTTTTTTTGTGACCTATGTCATAATGAAGCAATTAGAATCTAAATTACTTTAAACGTCCGCAGAAAAATAAACGTTAAGCAGAGGTCACAGCTCCTGTTCCCAAAAAGTTGAATCAATTACTGATGTGATTAGGGCACAGGTCGTTTCCACAGTGCTTCATGCACGGTGGCTAATCCAACTTTTATGTCTTATTGCGAGATACAATGGATCCAGCAGACGTGTTACTGAATATAGATCTGACATTAATGCACCAAATTTATGACTACTCCTAACAGACAGAAAAAAGTAGGGACACATTAGTTCATTTTCTAATATTCTTCCTGGAAATCATGCATCCAAAAAATAATTTCATACTATAACTTTATTTTTCAAAGTATATATGAAAGCATAGCCCGTGTAAGGATTCTACAGAAAAAGACAGCATTAAACGAGTGAACATTTTTTTTTTAAGTTGACCTCAGTACAAAAAAATGAGAAATCAGAATATGAATGATGCCTCTTGTGCTGACGAACCTTCAAGCTCTTGTCCCGAAATCCAATATGAATATTTTCCAATATATACCAAATAGATATTGTGTTGTAAACGTCATTGTTCAACACAGGCATATGCACTTCCATGTGAGGGAATTTGTGTGCTCTACTCCACTCACCAGGGCTCCGTGGCAGTCTATAATAGCGTCGAGGATGATGACCGCCATGATCTGTGAAGAGCTGTCAGTGTAAAGCAGACGGATGCCCTCGTCCCCCTAATACACACACACACACAGATGCCGATGCCTCCGTATCCTCCACTAACCGAGACGTGAGAGGCGAAATAATAAAAGAAAATATAGCGGCAGAACAGAAAGCAATCGCAAATATGTTGGTATGATCGGCTTTGCTAAATTTAACTTCGAAGAGCGAAGAAATGTGTCAGTACCAAATCCGGGACAGCCCAGTTTTCTGGGTCCTCCTCTGCGGTCATCTCTCGGCTCACCTACGACAACCAGACAGTCGTTTACTTTGTTCGTGGACTGTTTCTCTCACACAGTTGACTGGCAGCTTCTGGAGCCACGTCAACCCAGTCTCTCAGCCATCCATTGTCTGACTGGTTTGTATTAGCCCTTGGAGTGTACCACTGCCGGGGCCCCGTCGCCCCAAAGACGCTTCCAATACGTCGATACATCGATTCCTTGCCCTCCTGTCCCACAGGTCTCACGCTATCCTCTCTCCGCGCCCTCGCCCACTAGACACCTTCTCCTTTCTCTTCCACCTCCCAGTCATTCTCGCCTCCTTATTTGCCATTCGCTCACCGCCTCCGGTTCTACCCTTGGTATCTCTGATCCTTTTATTCATAATGACGGCAGTGATATGAGGATGGTGGGCAGCGGTGGGAGAGTCTAGTCAGGTAATCTCGCCGTCATGAGCGCCTCAGCGCTAAGCTGATTAATTTGCTGCTTTCTCTTGATGAAAGAAAGATTCGCAGTCACAGAAGCAACCTTTACTGTAGTTACCACACGAGGTGAATTCTTAGAGCAGCAATGAGGAATGAAGAGTTTAAGAAGGTTCTGAACCCATGCGCAGGGCCGCATTGAAAGAGTATCAGTAAATTCCACGTTGTGGCCTCAGGCTGAGGTGTCTTCGAGCCTTACATTCGTAAAATACGCCATAACCATGTCTATGATTAGTGGTCTAAGGAAACTGGCCCTTTGACAAGTCAAAGGAGTTTACCTGACGACAGAAGTCATGCAGAGTCAAAGGTATCTGGCCTGAGGCACAAGTGGAATTCCAGCTATACTAAGTTTTAATAGAGAGACCTGACAGTGTTGTGTTTGAACTACGCTACCAACATGATTTTAGTTTTACCTGTCGTTATGAGAGATACGTCTCCTAAAATAAGTATCACGAAAATTGTGTTTTTCGGTGATGTTAATGTGATTATCATGTGATATATGAGCACACGTTTCCTAATGTTCGACAAGACTGACCTAATGACTTCAAAAAGTATTGCTTTTTCTGCGAAACGTACTCAATAGCAAGATATAGAGGGCACAGACATGCATTGACAGGCAAGAAAAAAAATAAAAAATGAAATACAGTGGCAGAAAAATGATAAACTGGCATCAAATTATGAGACGAAAACATATATTCTTCATCATCGTTTGTCTCTATAACCAACAAGGCTAAAGGCATCATGGAAGCTATGTCTAAATCACCAAACTTAAAAGCAGAGAGAAAAGAGCCAACATATTTCCTTTCGCTATTGTAACTCAAGACTGGAAACGTTCACGCAATAACCTTATCAATATAGATTTATCAAGTGCCAAAGCTCTGCATCGACGCATTTCAACAGTTCTGAAATAACTACAGGGATAATTTTGTAGGGAAGACTAACAACTTTCGTACTACTGCAAGACGCCGCTCAGAGTCAGATCACTCAGTGACACAAGTGTCCTCTCAACATCATAATACCAGGGTCGACCTCAGATGCTCTTCTCCCTGGGTATATTCAACATGCAGTTAAACTGTAGAAAACACATCCCCGTTCATGGTCTCTCATAGGATGAGAATACTGATGAATATACGATGAAGGAATGGTAAGTTAACCTGGGTCTCTACTTTTGCTATCACAGAGGGACAATCTTAACGTTCCTCTATCATGGAGGAACAGCACTGGTGAAGTGCCTGTATCATGGAGAGGTAACCCCGGTAAAGGACCTGTATCGCAGTGGGAAAGCTCAGGTGAAGGGCCTGTATCATGGAAGGAGAGCTCTAGTGAAGTGCCTGTATCGTGGAAGGGCAGCGCTAGTGAAGTGCCTGTATCATAGAAGGAGAGGTCTAGTGAAGTGCCTGTATCATGGAGGGACAGCTCTAGTGAAGTGCCTGTATCATGGAGGGACAACTTTGAAGAAGTGCTTGTGCCACTGATGGACACATTTTATCATATATGGAGACTAGCTTCATCCATCTACCAGCTACTTCAGTTGGGAGAATATTTCTCTCTTGGTTTTAGCATCGAATTTGTTTGTTAGGTGTGTATATCTTGTTAATAAAATCTCAAGTAGCAACAACCAAATTACAGTTAAACAAAGAAAACGCTAGAGATGAAGAACAGGCATTTTAAAGACGAGGGCCCGAGCCAGGTTTGTGCCTGGCAAATCTATAAGAACAGCATGAAAATTTATATCACAATATATAAGACTGGGTTGCCAATTCAACCAGAGACATCGCAGTGGAAAGCATTAGTAAATAAATTTCTCTCACATTTGAAATGCATTACATAGGATTAACAGACTCATTCATACACTGAACTGTTACTTAGAATTAAGTTACCTGATTGATCGTCTCGAAGCTATTTAAGTCTCGATGACAGATCTGAAGGATTATATGATCTCTGACTTTTGACGCCTAGTTCCATGAAAACATGATTACCAGCTTCTTTCAAGCGAGTAGTTATCTTTTATCATATGAAATTTAATGTTCACCCAGGTTAACAGATCTTAAATTCACGCACGAATAGAATATATTTCATAGTTGGTCGAAATTTCCCTCTAGTGTACATATTGATGAGAAACTTAGTTGTAATTCTAAGTGTAACCGAGTCTTGGTGGTACTCCATTTCAAATTAAGGTTTACTTCTTCCTCTGATCACTTCTTGGACGAACTGACTCCGTGGCCGCAAAGGAAAAATCAAATACTATATAACTAAAAATACTTCCTTGATCTCTCTTTTCATGATCAGTATTGTTACACAGTTTTATTCATAATAGTTTTCCGTTTACGGCATTAGCAAGGTAGCGTTAACCGAAGAAGAAAGGCCATATCCGCACACATCCATTCTCTAGATGTCATGTGCGATGCAGCAAGTGCACCGAAACCACAGCACAGACCTCTCCATGGTTTACCTCCGGCCGATTCATATGCCCTGGTTCAGTCCATTGATGTCACGTTGACCCGAGTATACCACATCTTTCCATTTCACTCTATTCCGTGCACGCTTTCCACTCCCCTGCATATTCAGGCCCTGATCCCTCAGAAAATTTTCACTCTATCCCTTTATATCTAATTTGGTCGAACTTTCTCCTTGTCCCCTCTACTTCTGACACATATACCCTCTTTGTCAAACTTTCCTCACTCATTCTCTCTATACGTCCAAACTATTTCGGTATACCCTCTTCTGCTCATTCAACCACACTCTTCATATTAACATACCTCTCCCCTACCCTTTTCTTACTCAATCAAAGGACCTCACACTACATATTGACCTCAAACATTTAATTTCCAATACATCCACCCTTCCACGCACATCTTCATCCATACCCCATGTCGCACATCCATACATCTTTGGGACTACTATATTTCCCATCCTCGCCTTCTCAGGTAAAGACCTCTCTGTGCACAAATTCCTCAGCGCTCCCAGAATTCTTGCCCCCTCACTCACCCTATGACTCACTTCTGCTTTTATGGTTCCATTCGTCGCAAAGCCCGCTCGCGGGTGTGTAAAACACTTTGCATCCTCCAGATTTTCTGTATTCAAACTCACATCCCAGCTAACCTGTCCCTCAACTCTGTTAAAGCTAAAAACCTTGTTTTTATTCACATTTATTCTAAACTTTCTTTTTTCACACTCCCAAACTCGCTCACCAACTTCTGCAGTTTCTCATTAATTTTCCAGTTTATATTGAGGATATGGTTAATGCTTTTTCGAAATCAAAATATGTTATATATGCAGATGATACAAAAGCTTTAATGTCAAGCAAAAATTCCCATACTCTTATATCTGAGCTTGATAAAGGACTTGTGAAAATAGATAACTGTGTTGTTCTGTTATATTAGCATTAAATGTTACTAAAACCCATTATATGCACTTCCAAAGGACTACCAAGGTTGAAACACTGCAGCTACTTATAACTGGAGATAATGGTTTAAGTAACCGGTTAATAATTAAGTACCTAAGCGTAATGAATGACTGCAAATTAATATGGCAGGAACATATGGCAAATGTAAAACCAAACTTAGCTAAGATTTGTGGCGTGCTATGTAAGATCCATGAAATGTTTACATCATCGGCATTGCCGAGTGTTTGCCATTTTTGGGGGTATCCTCACCTAACGCATGGTGCAGCGCTCTGGGGAGGAGCTTGTATAATACAAAAAGTACTTTAACTGTTCTGCAAAAGAAAAATAATAACTTTAACTTACCTAAAGAATTATGAATCAACCTGAGAGGTATTTTGCGAATTGAAAGTTCTCATTATCGATCAAATATACATACATATCTCCGTGCTTTTTGTATATGAGTTACTGAATGGATTGAATTGTTCCAAGGATTTATTTAGTAATATAAATCATAGTCACAGTGCACGCGTTCGAAACATAAATCTTGTTATTCCAGTGATCAGTACACTCACCAACAAACGATACATTGCCCACTCGGGTCTACTTAAGCAGAAATCACTGCTTGTCCAACTGAAGATTAATAATACAATCAACTCTTTTCAGCGTAACCTAAAAATAATGATTCTTAGTGATACTATAAATCCTTAATAACTAAATGTTCCTTTAACGTACCATATTGGATGATTGTTATAAAAATTTAGTTTGTTGATTTTACCAAGTTTATCGGTTTTTCTATCTTTGATTAGTAAGAGAGAGAGCTAATTAGGTGCTTTTAGTGTTTGAGCCTTGGCTCAGCAAAGATGACCTGTATATACGTTTTACTCTGGTAATAAGAAATGTGACATGACTTTGAATCTGCCATCAGTGCGGTGTGATCTACACACAACAACTAACTCACCTCCCAGGCCCCATCACCCCATACTTGCCCTCTCTCTACACCACTCTTGCGATCACCTTCCTCACCACCCATTCAATATACCAATTAAACAGCCATAGGGACATCACATGATGATATACAGAAAAAAGAATGAATAACTAGAGTATCGCAATATAGTTGTGCTCTTTAAAGAAATAAAAAGAAAAGAAAACGAAAACTCGTATCCCTTCCGGAGGTGCACTCATATATCCAGACTTTATGGGTCCTTTTATGAAGGGTGAATTCCACTTATAATCGACATAAAAATAAAGGAAAATAATGCTACAGTGCAATGAATAGAAAGTAAAGTACTGATATATTGCAACTGTAGAACAAATGATACAGCAATAATAAGGTATATACACTTTTAGCACCCGACAATAAAATAAGGAGCAGCTTTTAAGCTACTCTCGTGAATTCTCGACAAATGGACGTACCGTAATAAGATACTGCCGGGGGCAGTGCAAGCAACCACAGCCTTGCAACGGTTCGAGGTTAAAGAGGAACGTATACGTTACGGTGTATGTGAATACAAAACGTACATAATGAGCTCTAGTATGGAAATGCATATTCTTAAGAATACTAATATCTTACGGCAGATAGATTATTGTACTGGTGAGGTGTATGTAGCCATATCTGGGACTGTAATGCTTCACTAATTTTGAAAATATTACGCCACTCTGAAATTCTGTCTTCATGGTCTCCGTCCACGCACTTTGTTATCTTGCAGGAGGCTCCTGTCTGAGGCCACCATTGCGAGCACCAATGACTCATTACCACGCCCCGTCCCCGCCGCTCGCGAGGACTCTCGCCTCACTGACAATGAAAGACTTACTGAATGGAGTGCCAGGTACATGACGTCATAGATGTAAACAAACTCTCTCGCATTATGTTGACACTTCCAGTTAATGGCGGATTTTAGGGGTTCCTTTGTTATCAGTGTTGTTGCAGTGGAGCAGAGAGAGAAAGAGAGAGAGAGAGAGAGAGAGAGAGAGAGAGAGAGAGAGAGAGAGAGTGTGTGTGTGTTATATAGAGTTACACAGACAGACGGACTACACAGACCCAATGGCCAAGCGAGGGGGTCTGGATTTAACATTTCTGAAAAAGATGCAGTTTCCTTCGAAGCAGTAGAAGAAACGGATTGGAAAGAGAAGGCTCTCTCCCTACCCTTCTCTAACATGCCGGACGGGACACAGGTAGAAAAAATGCCTTACGGGACAAGTATGCTTGAAGTAAATTCTTACAAGAAAGTCAGAAGGCAGAATGAAAGTGAATATGCCATGCATCTCATCACTAAAAACATGCATTCCTTCACTTTTTGTTATAAAGACAACAGTAAGGATGAACTTTGAGCTCCACCCTCACGACTTACCATGTCTATGTTACTCCTGATGTGAAAATAAAACATACAATGATTCCGTCTTGTTTCCTCAAAGCAGGCGAGGTGGGTTAATGAACGTTGGTAACTTACCGCATCATGGCCAAAGCGAGATCAGCGGTTTAAAATGTAGCATAATACAACGCTACATTATGGTGATTGACTAAGAAAATTATTCAGTGCTAGAGAGCGACAGATGATGATCATAACTAACTTTGAACTTACTAACAGTGTTGCTCTGAAAGTTACGTTCTGGCGGCTTATTTCACGTGTCAGCCACGTCGTTGGAAAAAAAAAGAAATCGTGTAATCCAGATTGACTTAGTGACCTCTAGATTTTAGTCCATTTTCTCTCGTTGGTAGCATTGTCGCGATCGTTTAAGAAATTTTCAATATTGACGTTCTTGAATACTTTAAACATTTTAGAACATTTTATTAACTTAGTTCTGAGCAGCCTCTTCTTTAGAGAGAACAAATTCAATATTCGCAGTCTATCCTCATATGCTTTGTTACGTAGGAAAGTAATCAGTTCATTTGCTCTTCGCTACGCTGCTTTCAATTTAAGAATATCCTTACTTAGGTGGTGGACCAGAACTGTTCTGCATATTCGAGGTGGGGTCTAATTACACTCAGGTGATGTGGCGATATCACATCCTTTCTTTTGTATATAAAGTTTCCGTTGATGAATTACAACATCCCATTCACTTTCTTCGCAGCTTAATTACATTACTGGGAGACTTTGAAGTTGATGGAGACAGTGACCCCTTGATCCATCACACAAAGTGGTGTCCTTAATCTTGAGGTCCATCAGCTCATACTCGATTTTTTGTAAATGTTTCCTACTTGCAAGAGCTGTCATCTATTGATGTTAAATAGCGTTTTCCATCTTGTAGACCATTCAGGTATTTTATTTAGATCCTCTTGTAATCTTAACCTATCTTCTTCAGTTGATATGGAATTGCCGATCTTGGGTCATCTTCAAATTTGGACACTGTTTTTCAGCCCTATATCAATGTCACTAACATATATCATGATATAAATAGGCCCCAAGACGATCCCTGGGGTACCCCACAAGCAAAGGTTGACCACGGCGATGATTCTCCATTCATTATGGCTCCTTGTTTCCTATCACGTAACCAGGTTCTACCCAGTTCCATATGCAACAAGCAATTCCAATGCCCTGACTCTATGCATCATAAACGTGGGGGACTTTGTCGAATGCATTATGGAAGCCCAGAAATATAGTATCTATTGTTTTAGTCTTGTCGTGGGTATCAAATGATTCATGATAAAATTCAGTCAGGCACGATCTGTTCCGGCTAAAACCATGCTGGGTATTATTGATCAGTTTGTGTTGTTCGATGCAAGCTACGATTCTGTCAATAATGATAGACTCCAGAGGTGAACATATAATTGATGTGAAGCAAACAGGACTGTAACTGCCAGGCATTTCAAGGCTTCTCTTTCTGAATATAGGAGTAACGCCTGCCAGTCTCCAATCCTGCGGTACAAATCCATCTTAGAAAAATCTATTGAGAATAGAGGTTAACGGTTTGGCAATTTCATGTTGCGCCTTTTGAATTACTCGTGGTTAGATTGGGTCAGGACCTGGACTTTTGCTAATCTTCAGTTTGTCTGTCTGTGTTAGTACTTCTCTAACTGTGACGGTAGCGTGTGTGTGTGTGTGTGTGTGTGTGTGTGTGTGAATATTAGTGTAGCTGCTTTCTAGTGTAAACACAGAACTGAAAATGTGCAGCATTGCTATACTTTTATCACTCTCATGGGGATTCCTCACCTTCGTTTACTAAGAGTTCCATCACACTCCATTTATGTTTTTCTTTATTAATGCATCTATGGCGCTATCTCTTGTAATACTGATTTCATATTCATTCGTGTATTTTTTTTTACAAGACTTTATATTGCTCTGCGAAACCTTGGTCACTGTCTGATTTCTAAAGTTTGTAGAGTATAATTCTGTGCTCTGTAACTCATGCAATATCAAGGGAATACCATTCGGGCCTGTTTTTGGTTTCATTGTTTCTGCCGTGCATAGGAACGAATGTGTCTTGTTGGTACATAAACTGATGCTTAGAATATGTCCATTCTTCCTCTGGCCATGGCCCAATATAGAGCGAGACTCTTTGATACATCGTCCAACTTATTAAAATCCGCTCTTTTAAAGTTAGGGGTAATGACGCTGCTTTTAGGATATCAGTTTTGAGATTTACATTGAACTTAACTAATATTTGATGGGACTTAAAAACTGGACCAGGTACTGTATATTAGCTTCCCTCGTCGTCCCTGTGCCGGTTTGAAAGAGGAAATTGTCTTTCACAATATTGATAAGTGTAGAAAATTCATCAACTCTGTCGAAACCGTCATGAAGCCGAGAGAGAGAGAGAGAGAGAAAGAGAGAGAGAGAGAGAGAGAGAGAGAGAGAGAGAGAGAGAGAGAGAGAGAGAAACTATACACATGACACTAATGCTGAAGTTTTAAAGATGAGCACAATCAACTTGAGATATTTACTTTCTTTACGAAGAAATTTTCCGCAGAATTGAGAGATGATGAAATCCTAATATTTCCTTTGATGATGAAGCCGTTATCAGATGGTAAGTGCTATGCTAAAGAGACAAGACAACACACTACAATACATCTTTATGAACGATCATTTCTCATTAAGTTTCCTGCCTACTTCCAGGGAAATCCATTTTCTCTCCTTTATGTATCGCTGGCTACACTACCATTCTGTATATTAATATCACTGCTGTAAAGAAGACACTATAAATTTTCAGAATAACTTTCTTACTATACTGAAGCTCATATTCTCTTCTTAGACCAACTTTTGTCAACGTGCTAGCAACTGTGAGCCTCATCACGCCTTCTCGTATCTCATCTTCAACTATCCCCACATCATGTTGCATAAGGTATGTTATAACTAACGTTTCTCTGCCGTACCCTCAAAGATGTGGCAGATCTTTCTTACATATAATACTCTATCCACTCACTCTTTATTTTATAATCTGCCATTGTAAACTCCCTCGTCACACACTACAACCAGCATCTTTCGCGACCTACCTGACATTCAAAACTTACGCTTTTCATCCTCTTCCATTTCCCGAAATATCAATTCTCGTACGACATAATCATTGCTTATCCTGAACAGCCGATGGGACATAAAATATTCATGACATGTCCCTCAGAGAAACACTGATTACTTATTCATGAACCAGATCCTTTCTTCAACATGATTCCATTTTTTCCTAACAACCTAGATGGCAATAGATCCTCTTTATACGCTTTTCCTGTCCGTTGGACGAACAAGCTATTTCTCGCATCATGTCCAACAACAGTCCCTCATAATCTAACACATCGCTTTCCCTCATGAGTTGTATACCCTACGACTGTCTTCATCTCACACTCACTACCCTGCCTTCCAAAGGTTTTCGTACAACAGATAAAACGCTACCAACCTGCCGCCCACACCAATAGGAGACCGTGAGTGTCAGGCATTTATTGTAACAGTGTTCATCCACCAATAGTATCATGATTATCCCACAAAGTCCAGGCAAATGATTGTAGACAACGCTACAGGCTATAATGATAGCGTCTAAAAATGTAATAAGCAGATTTCTTCGGACTTAGATATATGAAGTTCTACTTTCCGAAAACGCCGTGTTCTACATACCTACTGACACCTAACGAAGATTATCTGCATCTGAACTTGCAGAGCAAATATCTGCCAGAGGCAAGAGGCGCTCCGGAAAACCGCTTCTGATGATATACATCTCGCTTTCTGCAGTTCTTCACTGTCATTAGATAAGGTGTCAAAAATAAAAACGCCTTGCATTAATTCTATGGACCAGATTACGTGAAAACCTTTACTGTGAATAAACAGAATCACAGAAAGCCTCAGAACCACTAGTAACTATCAACATCCCTGTAATGATTATCACTTGTGAAATTTAGGAGGGATGTTATACCACTGGCTGGCCTCCTCCTATCAGTGAGATGATGGAAATGAACAGACAATGAGAATCACTCTTTTCATATCTTCTACCTTCTCGTTTATTATATTCAGTTTCCTGCGTTTTGTCTGACGCTGCAGAAGCCGACAGAAAAGGGGTCCTCAAGCCTATGTGATTAATCAAACTTATGTAATCGAGGGTTGATGTAAAGTTTCAATAGAGAGGAAAAAGCCTGATAGTTCAAGAGTCTTAATTACAAAATAGGTTCAGATATGAAAATTGATAATATCTGTAACTCAGAGTTAGCTCGTCACTGAACGAGCAAGACAGGTTGCTATTAATAGTATCATGAAATGGAACGGCTAGCATCGGCAATCTACCTTATACACTGTCACAGTGGATGACACTTGATGAACACCAAGGCGGAGGCTGTACGATAGTTTTTGTGAAGTATATATA